>ONZH01017804.1:0-43838 GCA_900303285.1 Rhinella marina
CCCTTTTTTTTATGTTATATCTCAGTGATACAAATCAATTTCAGACAGCTGCGTGGAACCATTCTGTGTGTCACAGTTCAGTACACTCACTCCAATCCGTATTTTCTGTCCAGGTGACACTTTCTGTACGTCACTTAATTAAACCAAGTCTTTTGCTGTCACGTATATAGCTTGATCCCAAAAATCTCTGTGCGACATTTGTCTGGGTCGCAGTCTAAATAGCCACCGTCAGTAGGGTGTCAGTTAGCTCTACGATAGTTTCTGCACGTCACGTTCCCAAAAAAACAAAACTCCAAAAAAAAATATTAAAAAAATAGTTTTTTAGTTGTTTTAGCTCAGTGATACAAATCCATTTCACACAGCTGCGTGGAACCATTCTGTGTGTCACAGTTCAGTACACTCACTCCAATCTGTATTTTCTGTCCAGGTGACACTTTCTGTACGTCACTTAATTAAACCAAGTCTTTTGCTGTCACGTATATAGCTTGATCCTAAAAATCTCTGTGCGACATTTGTCTGGGTCGCAGTCTAAATAGCCACCGTTAACAGGGTGTGAGTTAGGTCTCCGAAAGTTCCTGCATGTCACGTTCCCAAAAAAACAAACCTCCAAAAAAAATATAAAAAAAATAGTTTTTTAGTTGTTTTAGCTCAGTGATACAAATCCATTTCACACAGCTGCGTGGAACCATTCTGTGTGTCACAGTTCAGTACACTCACTCCAATCCGTATTTTCTGTTCAGGTGACACTTTCTGTATGTCACTTAATTAAACCAAGTCTTTTGCTGTCACGTATATAGCTTGATCCCAAAAATCTCTGTGCGACATTTGTCTGGGTCGCAGTCTAAATAGCCACTGTCAGTAGGGTGTCAGTTAGCTCTACGATAGTTTCTGCACGTCACGTTCCAAAAAAAACATAATTCCAAAAAAAAAAAATAACAAAAAAATAGTTTTTTAGTTGTTTTAGCTCAGTGATACTAATCCATTTCACACAGCTGTGTGGAACCATTCTGTGTGTCACAGTTCAGTACACTCACTCCACTTTCAGTACAGCAGGCCCATTTATTTTTTATTTTTTATATAATACACTTATATACAGAAAATTTTGAACCCCAGGGCTAAGGGTCGAGGACGAAGGCGTGAGCATTCAATTACTGCAGGGGGCAGAGGCCGTGGTCCTGGGCAGGGTGAGACAGTACCTGCTGATGAGGGAGCAGGGGAACGCCGCAGAGCTACACTCCATAGCTTCATGTCTCAACTTACAGGGACACGTGGTAGAGGACTGTTGAAACCACAACAGTGCGAACAGCTGATCTCGTGGATTGCGGACAATGCTTCAAGTAATTTGTCCACCAGTCAGTCTTCCACGCAGTCCACCCACGTTACCCAAGGGAGCACTCCTCTGGCTCCTCCACCTCAACCTCCTTCCCCCCAGTCTGCCCCCTCCCAGGAAAATTTGGAATGCGATCCGGCATACTCTGAGTAACTGTTTTCTGGACCCTTCCAAGAGTCACAAACCACTTCTCAGGTTGCTGCTGACCTCGTTCCCGATGCCCAAGTTTTCCAACTGTCGCAGTCTGTGGGTGATGATGATGATGATGACAATGTTGAGTTAGTGGAAGAAGTTTGTAAAGAGGTGTCGGACGATGAGGAGACACGGTTGTCAGACAGTGGTGAAGTTGTTGTCAGGGCAGGAAGTCCGAGGGGGGGAGCAGACTGAGGAATTGGAGGATGACGAGGTGACTGACCCAAGCTGGGTTGATAAGCCGAGTGAAGACAGTGCTTCTGAGGCGGAGGCGAGTTCTGCACCAGAACAGGTTGGAAGAGGCAGTGGTGTGGCCAGAGGGAGAAGCAGGGCCAGAGCTGGTGCATCAGCAGCAACTGTTTCACGTAGTGAAGCTCCCTTGGCGAGGCCTAGATGTTCGCAAGTCTGGAGGTTCTTTAAAGAAAGTGAGGATGACCGACGGACTGTGGTGTACAACCTGTGCCACACCAGGATCAGCAGGGGTGCCACCACTACTAGCCTAACCACAACCAGCATGCGCAGGCATATGAGTGCTAAACACCCCACTCAATGGAACCAAGGCCGTTCACCACCTCCTGCGGGTCACACCACTGCTCCTTCCCCTGTGTCACTCGCTGCCTCTGCTAGTCAACCCCCTGCCCAGGACCCCGGCATGAGCGCCTCCCGCTGGAAAACCACACCTTCGCCTCCACGATCCTCCACAGTGTCCACCAATGTGTCCCAGCGCAGCGTTCAGCTGTCTTTACAGCAGACGCTGGAGCGCAAGAGGAAATACAGTTCCACCGACCCACATGCCCAAGCCCTCAACGTCCACATCTCCAAATTGCTTAGCCTGGAGATGCTGCCCTATAGGCTGGTAGAGACCGAGGCCTTTCGCAATCTTATGGCGGTGGCTGCCCCTCGGTATTCGGTCCCCAGCCGCCACTATTTTTCCCGATGTGCCGTCCCAGCCCTACACCAGCACGTGTCAGAGAACATCCTCCGTGCCCTGACCAACACTGTTTCTGAGAAGGTCCACCTAACCCCGGACACGTGGACAAGTGCTGCCGGGCAGGGACACTACATCTCACTGACGGCACATTGGGTTACCTTGGTGGAGGCTGGGACCGAGAATGACCCTGGGGCCGTTCATGTACTGCCCACACCGAGGATTGCGGGGCCTACCTTGGTCACGGTCTCTCAGACGTACTATGCCTCCTCCTCCGACCCCTCCTCCTCCTCCACCTCCTCCTCCGAATTACCATCCGTGGGCACGGCGCCTTCAGTCGGTAGCTCTAGGCGCAGCAGCAGTGCCGTGGGTAAGTGCCAGCAGGCGGTGCTCAAACTGCTGAGCTTAGGTGACAAAAGGCACACCGCCCAAGAGCTGTAACCTGGTGGCGGATCTGCAATTCGGCAGACTGACACATGTGCCATGCCTGGCCCACGTGTTCAATCTAATAGTTCAGCGGTTCCTCAAGACATACCCCAATCTGTATGATTTGCTCACCAAGGTGCGCCGCATCTGTGCGCATTTCCGCAAGTCGACCACAGATGCTGCCACTCTCAGGGCAGTGCAGCGCCGCCTACAACTGCCCGCTCACCGACTGTTGTGCGACGTGCCCACAAGATGGAATTCAACATTAAACATGTTATCCAGAGTTTACCAGCAGTGCAGAGCGATTGTAGACTGCCAGATGTCAACTTCCACCAGAACTGGTAGTCAGGTCAGTCAGATTCCTCAAGTCTACAATGAGGAGTGGACGTGGATGTCTGATATCTGCCAGGTGTTGAGCAACTTTGAGGAGTCAACACAGATGGTCAGCGGCGATGCCGCCATTATCAGCCTCACCATCCCGCTGCTTTGCCTGTTGAAAAAGTCACTGCTCAGCATCAAGTCGGATGCTTTGCGCTTGTCACAAGAGACGGTGGAGGAAGATACGTCGCTTAATAGCCAGAGCACCATCCGGTCTGTTTCTCAGCGCGTATCGGAGGAGGGGGATGAGGATGAGGAGGAAGAGGAGGAGAATGTCGGCGAGACAGTAGAGGGTACCAGTGCTCAGTCCTTAACTCTTGAGCATGTATGGGCTGAAGAGGAGGACTTGAAAGTAGAGGAGGAGGAGGAAATGGAGAGTCAGGCCAGTGAGGAGAGGGAATTCTTACGTGTTGGGACTCTGGCGCACATGGCAGACTTCATGTTAGGCTGCCTATCCCGTGACCCTCGCGTTAGAAGAATTTTTTCAAACACCGATTACTGGGTGTTCACTCTCCTGGACCCACGGTACAAGCAGAACCTTTCCACTCTCATCCCTGCAGAGGAAAGGAGTATGAGAGTGAATAGATATCAACAGGCCCTGGTGCACAAGCTGAAACAATCCTTCCCATCTGACGCCGCTAGCGGCAGAGGGCATGGTTCTGTGGGGCAAGTAGCGGGGGAGAGGAGCCGAGCAGGCAGCTTGTCCAGCACTGGCAGGGGAACACTCTCCAAGGCCTTTGCCAGTTTTATGTCACCCCAGCAAGACACTGTCACCTGTCCCCAGTCTAGGCAGAGTAGGGGGGAGCTGTACAGAAAGATGGTGAGGGAGTACCTAGCTGACCATACCAGCGTCCGTAGCGATCACTCTGATCCATACAACTACTGGGTTTCAAAGCTGGACACGTGGCCTGAACTGGCGCTGTACGCCTTGGAGGTGCTGGCCTGCCCTGCCGCTAGCGTGTTGTCAGAGCGGGTATTCAGTGCAGCTGGTGGCGTCATCACCGATAAGCGTACACGCCTGTCAAATGACAGCGCTGACGCTTATTAAAATGAACAAAGCCTGGATTTCACCGGAATTCAAATCTCCTCCGGGGGAAAGCAGCTAAAGATTAACATTACTTATGTATCCGATTCCTCTTCTCTACTCCTCCTACTCCTCCTTCTCCTCCATATCGTCTTTGCCTAACGCTGACCAAAAAAACGCCATTTTTCAGAGGTCCAACTGGCACTCTTTTACCACAATTTTTCAGGAGGGCCCCCTACAGGCCCTCTCTTCAAACAATTTTTCCGGAGGTCCACCTACAGGCCCTCTCTCCAAAAAATTTTTCCGGAGTTCCACCTACAGGCCCTCTCTCCAAACAATTTTTCCAGAGGTCCACCTACAGGCCCTCTCTCCAAACAATTTTTCCGGAGGTCCACCTACAGGCCCTCTCTCCAAACAATTTTTTCGGAGGTCCACCTACAGGCCCTCTCTCCAAACAATTTTTCCGGAGGTCCACCTACAGGCCCTCTCTCCAAACAATTTTTCCGGAGGTCCACCTACAGGCCCTCTCTCCAGTTCCAGTTTTCAGTTTTATTTGCGCAAACTGCGTAAATGTTTTTTTTGGGATAGGTGTGAAAAATAATATTACCTGCGTATCTATATTGCCCAACATTGGATACGGTAGCAAGAAGAAGACCAAACACATGCTGCCCACAGGGTTCCGCAAATTTCTGGTCCACAATGTCAAGGAGCTCGAGGTTCTGTTGATGAGCAACAAGTACTTCTGTGCAGAAATCGCCCACAACGTCTCCTCAAAGAACCGAAAGACCATTGTGGAGAGAGCGGCACAGCTCGCCATCAAAGTGACGAACCCCAACGCCAGACTGCGCAGCGAAGGGAACGAATAAATATCTCTGTGGTTATTTGTGCTAAATAAAAGTTAAATAAACACAAAAAAAAAAAAAAATTGATCTGTTCCTGTGCCTGATCCACCCAAGTTGAATCTGTCCCATCCTGAGAAAGTCCCCCCAAGGAGTCCCCACTGTAACTTGCTTCCCATACAACTACCTCACCCCCCGACACCTATGTCTCGCCATTGTCCACCACCTCCTCAGACAACACTGGTAAATCACCCATGTCAGCACACGGAGACTGCAAAAGGTCTTGCGAATTGGGGCAGAGAATGTTCTGGGGTAGCACATCAGAGAAGGGGTGACTACAGGGTTCCAGGGAGTACGTGACCACATGCAATCTCCATCCAAAAAGTCATACTGAGGCTCACCACCATGCTTTACACTGCAATCTTATTACTGAGGCTCACCACCATGCTTTACACTGCAATCTTATTGAAAGACAGACAATCAGGGGTTCACCGCCAGGTTGTCAGGCAGCATTTTTAAGTGGGTCACTATTACCGTGTCCCTGAAAATTGCCTTGGGGTCATCGCCAGACTATTTTTATGAAAGGCCATGGGGTTCTATACACACAGTGCTGACGGAAGCCCATCAGCCTTTCTAAACACAATTGAATCTGTCCCATCATGAGAAAGTCCCCAATGTAACTTGCTTCACTTTCAACTACCTCACCCCCCGACACCTGTGTCTCGCCATTGTCCACCACCTCCTCAGACAACACTGGTAAATCCCCACTTTCAGCACACGGAGACAGCAAAAGGTCTTACGAATTGGGGCAGAGAATGTTCTGGGGTAGCACATCAGAGAAGGGGTGACTACGGGGTTCCAGAGAGTACGTGACCACATGCAATCTCCATCCAAAAAGTCATACTGAGGCTCACCACCATGCTTTACACTGCAATCTTATTACTGAGGCTCACCACCATGCTTTACACTGCAATCTTATTGAAAGACAGACAATCAGGGGTTCACCGCCAGGTTGTCAGGCAGCATTTTTAAGTGGGTCAACATTACCGTGTCCCTGAAAATTGCCTTGGGGTCATCTCCAGACTATTTGCCAGATTTAGAAACAATGGTGCAATTAGGGAGCCTCAGAGGCATCCCTACATGCTGCCCCTGCTGTTTCCTGTCCATTTCCGTGGTGTTTCCATCATTTTCTGAGGTTTCCAGGTTTTCACCCAGCCTTTCCTAGGCAGAGCCCCGGTCCCCTGCAAAAAATGCTCGAGTCTCCCATTGACTTCAATGGCGTTCTTTATTCGAAACGAGCACCCGAGCATCGGGAAAAGTTCGACTCGAATAACGAGCACCCGAGCATTTTAGTGCTGGCTCATCTCTATCGATAATATACTTAATGCTTATGAAGTTTGCAAAATAATGAGAGATTATAGAATTAGCAAATAATCCACACAGTGAGAGGAAAGGTTGTGTGAACTCACTACGATATTGTTTAATCAGGATTGGATTATTGAGTAAAGTCTGAGTATTACATCTTTGCCCCATTATGTTCATTATGTTGTAATTTGTGTCCTAACTTCACTAACAAAGTTTTAAACAGATTTAATAACTGGCTGGTCTATAACATACTGAAAGAGTAGCAACCCACTTGGCAAGTATCAAGCAATCGAAAAATGATGATGTGTATGTGGTATGTGAAACGGATGCATATAGATGGCTGCCACCTCGCCGCTCAGTGGTCTACACCTTAGCTAACCATCCCTGAGTTTGAAGAAAAAAAGAGGTCCTTTACAGGTTCCATTACAGCGTGTACCGGAGCAGATTTTATTGAGAAAGAGAAAAAAGATCATGCTATGCACATGCCATGATGAGGATGGTATGGTTTGGGTGGCAGCTGATGTGGAACATGCTAGATTTAAAAGGTCAAGATAGATTTATAGAGCCGCTAATTCTAAGAAAGAATTGTCCATTGATTAGACTGATTTGCTGTGTTGATTGAACCCAATTGACTGATTTAGTTATGTAAAATGATAGGTTGTTGGTTGATGCTCTCTTTGTAAAAGGATACTAAATTTGTTGTTTCTGATTAAATTGGCAGTAAGGTCAGAAAGAAGATATTATCATCATTACCTGACTGTAATAATAACCTGTATACTGAATGTGAATCCTGGAGAATCTACAAGAGAGGAATATACATATACACATCAATCCAGCCTACGAATACTGAACGTGATGATTCAGATGAGAACTAAGACATCCTAGACATGACAACTTTGAACTTTGATTATTGGACATTTGCCTCACTTCTGATTGTGCCCCTGTGTTGTGCAGGGAATAATTTGGAATAACTTAAAGGAAAATGCAGGGAAAAATGCTGAGTGTCCAGTGGAGTCTACCATAGATGATGAATGGCTTATCAGCCCTGATCTGGGGAATCCAGTCAGAATGTAGTCATTGGGGGAATCCTCTGGATACCTAAGCAGGCTGTGTACAAGAGGAGGAAGACACTTATTTACTTGTGTCTCCTTCTCCATCCCATCGGAGAACGAAAAGATATAAGATCTGCATTGATGATATAGGGTCTGTTCTGATCGATACACCTCAGTTAATGGATGGCCCATAGGCCTGGTTTGAACTGAATATAGTAAAATAGGAAACTCTCTTTAGACTATTAGCAAATTATGTTCAAGAGGAGGAAAATATTAAAGAAATTTAGTTAGTTAGTGAACACAATTGTGCTAGGGTTGTATTTCATTATCAGGTGGTCTCCATCTCCTTATATCCATATCTCTTATATCTTATAATCTCTAATCTCCATTAGATGTCATGTATGCTTAAAAATAAAATGACTCATAATCACTTGATATGGCTATAGGAAAAGAGGAACTTAGCAGAAGTTAATATATGCATATGGAATTTCCCAGATAGATGAAGCAATGTGTATGCCATTGGCTGCCATTATCATTCTTTTGATTTGATGTTACATGTATACTTGTATGATTGTGATTGGATATATTAAAATTGATGACAAAGGGGGCTGCCGCACCCTCTTACCATGAAGGGGGAAATTCAACATAATTTGAACACCACAGACAACTGAGTATTAAGTCCTATTTTGTGACTTATCCTAAATTGCAATGACATGTTTGTTCTTCATTCTGTTTTCTGCTTGCCTTTTGGTTCTGCTTCATCAAATTTTGATTTTGATTTATTTGCTTTGACTTGCTAGGTTATTGTGCAGAGCAGGGTTAGTTATGCTATGTTTTTATTTTTACTCACTGCAGTGGCGTACATGTAACTAGAACTGACTGGTCCCCACATCAAATTTTTGGGGGCCTCCCTACCCTCCTTCCGTGCAACTCACAATAGCTCTCTCAGACCAGGCCAGGCAGCAGCTCCATCTGTTTCCTACACTTATATACTGTATGTTCTGTCACTGTATACACTGTATTGTATAATACTGTTTAGGGTCCCTGACAATAAAATCTTTCAGTCCTCCTCCTGGGCTGGCCCCTTCTGACTTGAAGCCCCATAGCAGCCGCTTCCCCTATAGCTAGACCCCTGGCTCATTGTCATTTATCGCTTTTTACCTGAATCTCATTGCTATTTTCCATCTACTCCACTGCTGCATTCAGTTCCTGTGGTCTGTCAATGCATTACTTCTGTGTATTTGTAGCCTGTCAGGTTGCTGGTGGGTGCTTCATACATATTTTTCTTGCAACTGTCTGGTTGTTATGAACAGTAAGTCTTGGGGGTAAAGAAGTAGCAAGAGACACTGTTAGTACTTTGGAAAGCTGACTGGTATAGATGAAGTCCAGTTCTGAAGTCTTGTGAACAACTGGTGTTGTTATAACATGCTAGGAACTTTAAGTCAGGAATTAACAACAGGTGGCCATGGACCTCACAGGTAGATTTATTATTTTTAGGGGTAATGTAAGGGTATTATTACTTTGTAGCCACACAAAGGAAAATGACTATTAATATGGGGGCACAAAGTGTATATTATTACTGTGCAAGGAAGTGCACTATTTCTTTAGAGCACAAAGGAGGCGTATAGGCATAAGGGGGCAGCTCTCACTTATTGTTGGGCACATTAGAAGAAATACAACTGTACTAGGTCACAACGAGGGGATCACTGTAAATGATGAGGCACGGAGAGGGGCATTGAGGGCAACACCAGGATAAGGAATATGTGTGCAACAAGAAGTAGCGGTTGTCTTCATGGTGGTATGGGCCTGGATAATGCTACAACAATAGGTCATTTAAGAGAGAAAGGCTTTAGAAGAAAATAGTGTCAACATGATATGTGATCTGTGTTAATTAAAACAAATATTCACAATTGCATCATCATTCCTATCTGCACATAAGTTCATGTATGCACTGGTTCCTATCTAGATTGTGAGTTCAAGTGAGGACAGCAAATGATGATGATGTCTGTAAAGCGCTGTGGAATATGTTGGTGCTATATAAGTAAATTAAATAACCAAATAAAAATGAGTGCACGCTTTGAATGCATATGTTTTATATATTACTGTATTAAAGTGAATATAACATATGTTTTACTGCCAGAAAGGTTTAGGCTCAACACAAAAATAGAATAATTAAGCTGAAACTAAGTTATATTTCAGTATTTTTATAAAACTGCAAGAAAAGTAGACCGGCAGAGTAAATTATGTGCATGTATTCACATAGAAGATGCATTTTATGATTAAGTTGCATTTTATTTTCCGATATTTCTACACTTTGTTTTATATTCTGCATATTGTAGTTACACTAAATATTCCCTTAGACAAGTACACAAAGCTGCTGAATCAGACAGAACCTTGGAAAACTGTGAAGCTTTTTCATAAGCCTAACATGCATAATTTATATCTGCATACCATTAGCCTGTTTACATTCCTACATTTACTGTTGCCTTTTATGTGAAATATTCCACAAAATGCCTGGTAATGGATTCAACATAGCCCTTGCAAAGATAGCATTGCTACATGAAGAGTTTATAAAGCCCAACATCTAATAAATACTTTATATAAATGCAAAAATGTTTGAACGTTTAATCAGCCAAAAAATAGCTTTTATCAGAATTCTTTGTAGTATAAACTAGTTTTAACCATATTGACCTTAAAGAAGAATAGACAATCGCTAGAAGAAAGGGCAGTAAAAACTGAGTTATCTGCATATACTAATGCACCTGTATATTGGTGTAAATTGTACAAAAATGTGACACAATTTGGCACATCTAGGTTTACAGATTACTTGTGCCTGGTCCAACTCTGCGATGTGGTTTAAAAGAAAATAGTGTAAATTGATGGGAAAATGGGCATGACCTAAAATGTGAGATTCAACGCCAAAATTGCACCACAATTCTCCTATAATACCAGTGACATGAACTTAAGATTTACAGGACAGGATTTCCCCAAAGAAATCCACTTCCTGGATCTTACTTTAATGGGCAGCATAATGCAGGGCCGTATAAACACTATCATATATAGAAAGCCGCAAAGAGGTAACACTGTTCTGTAGGCCAGATCAAATCATCCTCAACACACAATCAAGGCGGTTCCCGTCGGTGAATTCATGAGGATTAACCCCTTCCCAACATCCACCATACATGTATGGTGCAGCAGGAAGTGACTTCCCGACTGCTGCCACACAGATACAATACGCTGATCTTATGAGATCTTTTGAGTGCGGGACAATAGCCCCGCGGACGGCCCGATGTGCACAGCATCATAGTATTCTATGATGCTGTGCCCTCCCGTGCCTACGATCTATGCCGCTCTGGGACATATGGCCCGCTCATGGACCGTATGTCTTGGAGTGCATACGGTCGTGTGCAAGGGCCCTTATACTGTTTATTTTCATATGTAAAAATTGGAAAGGGGACGATAGATTGAATGCAATAGTTGACATAGGATTTTTGCTAGCTTCATATTAAGCCCTGCTCCTGGTAATGATTATTATGCAGTTTACTATGGCAGGCCTGGGAGCTTTTGCAAGATCCCTAGGCTGTCTTAGCAGCCAGTTGGAACCATGTGATCATAGGTTCTGATCATAGGATAGATGGAGCCTCCTCCGTCTGTGTAACCCTTTAGATGCTGCAGTCACAATTGACTATGGTGTCTAAGGGGGTAAATGTCTGAGTGGGTACCATGTTTACAGCCTCAACATTTGCCGTACATGATGGCTGATGTATCCAAGGGGTTAAAGAGTGCGTTCATAAATGGTAATTTTTTCTACATAGTTACATAGTTAATATGGTTGACATAAGTCCATCAAGTTCAAGCAAGTTGTTGCAGACCAATCTGTCAATTGTGGACATACTCATAGTCATGAACTACTGCTATAACAATTCAAACAAAGGCACCAGATCCTTGGTCAGGATGGCCAGGGTATGAGTTTCAGCCTGGACAGGAAATGGCCAGTAAATTATACTCCTGTATGAGCACATGTGTGCAGAGACTAAGTGTGTAGCTCAGTTAGAGTGCAGTCAGAGTGAAGAACTGGTATCACAAGAGGAGATGTTACAGTCTTGTGGTCCTGGTGCATAGTGTTAGAACCAGCCAGATACTGTAGTAGCTGGTTGAAGTGGAGCTTAAAGGCTATGTACACCTTAGGGGACATTTTTTTATTATTGCATTGTACTCATTTTGAGCTAAAATTAATTTTAAATTTATATTTTTTTTATTAACTTTATTTATCCATTTTGAAATATATCATACTAAAATCCCCTATGAAGAGAGAAGAGAGATACACACACAAAAAGACTCTCAACCTTATAATTTCACACTTCTATATTATTAAGCCAATAATTCCATATTTGCCTAAATGGGTCATTCTTCCCCCTATTGTGATATATTATCCTTTCCATCTTTATCAGATTATCCACCGATTTCTTCCATTCTATTAAAGTGGGTGGATGCTTTTCAATCCATTTCCTCAAAATAAGCAATCTTGCTTAAAATAACAACTTACAAAGAACTTGTCTTTCCAGTTTCCGAAGCACCAAATGTACTGTACCACCCAGTATACAAGTCACTGGATCATTATTTATTTGTACTCCAAAAACTTTATAATAAAAGTTATTTCAAACCAGTATATGAATTATTTAGGACACCTCCAAATTAAATGGACTAAACCCACTTGTTCTTCACCACATCTTGGACACATCTGTGGATCTCAAATCTTTTTTTTAAACAATGAGGGTGAACGATATAGTCTATGAAAGAGAAAAAATTGAGAGACCTAATGTGAGACCCTCAGCTAACCCATTGTCCTGTTATTTAATACATCTTCCCAGATATCATTTGAGAGTACTCCAATATCTCTTTCCCATTTTGCCTTTGCAACTATTCTTTACCTTCGATTGTATTAACTTTGTTAGTAATTTATACCTCCTAGAGATATTACCCTTAGTTTTCCTATTCATAAGAAACTGATTAATAATCTCTGTAGGGGCTTTTTTATATTTCAATCAGCCGATGAGTTAATTGCTTCCCTAATATTTACAAATATATCTATGGGGAATGCCAAATTCCTCATTCAAGGTTTCAAAATCCTTCAATATATCCCCATCAATTGTGAAATAACGTACTCCCCTATTTTCCCAATTTACATAGTGTTTAAGTTTCTGAATTTCTTTCAAGTTAATATTGTTCCATATTGGAGTGTATTCCAAAAATCCTTTTATACCCATTTTCTTTTTAATTTTTCTACAAGAGGTATCCATTAAATTTAATATATGGTTTTAAGTGTTTTTACTCCCTAATATGCCTGATTTCAAAACCTCCACCATCTTAACCTGATTACCCTTATCTTAATTTTTCATTAAGTTCCACCTCAACATTGGATTTATTTTCCCCTCGCTCATATGAACAAACTGTGCAACTAAAAAGTATAAATAGCTATTTGGAAGCGACAATCCCCTTTCTCTAGCAGGTAGTTTTAATATTTCTTCTTTTATCCTGGATGTTCTTCCCTTCCAAATAAGTTCCCTCATTAATTTATCATTATTTATTTATTAATTTATATGTCCTTAAAACACTGTATGGCATTTAATGTAATATACTCTTCCAAGTTCAATAAAATATTTATTCCTAGGTATTTAAAACGTCCTTCCTAAATCTGATTTTTCACAATTTATTTTCAATCCTGAAAAATATTCAAACTTTTTTAAAATATCCACCACTTTATCCAAAAATCCATCACTTTTCCCAAAAAACAATAAAATATCATTTGCATATAATGTTATTTTTTCATTAATACTGCCTCTAATCTCATCACTTTCTCAAATTATTATAGCTAATGGCTCTAATAAACATAAAAATGTAACAGCACTCTGCGAACACAGACAATAAAATGAGTACATATAATACTGCCATACTCACTATCTACACGACACTAGCGCTACATTGTAAATGTGAGATTCTTGGCAAATAATTTTGTACAAAAATTATCTGTGCCCATCTGCCCTACATCAAGGCGATCTCTTTAAGACAGGAACCTAACACTAAATGCCATAGTCACTAAGTGCCATAGCAGCCTCCATTAACTACAGAGGATGCAGGCTCCACATGCATGCTAAGCCGACATTATATTGTACCTCTTATGGTGCCAAAATGGCCTCCACTGATTTCAGGGAATGCAGGCTCCACATGTATGCCGAGCCCACACAATATGATACCTCCTTGGTGCCACACTGATGTAATGTAATAATGTAATATACTCTTCCAAGTTCAATAAAATATTTATCCCTAGGTATTTAAAACTTCCTTCCTAAATGTGATTTTCCACAATTTATTTTCAATCCTGAAAAATACTCAAACTTTTTGAAAATATCCACCACTTTATCCAAATCCAAAAATCCATCACTTTTCCCAAAATACAATAAAATATCATCTGCATGTTATTTTTTCATTAATACTGCCATATTAGAAGCCTCTAATCTCATCACTTTCTCAAATTATTATAGCTAATGGCTCTAATGCAATGGCAAAGAGCAATGGGGATAGGGAACAACCCTGCCTAGTGCCCCTAGAAAGGGCCAAGGGAAGGGTCGTTACCTCATCCATCGCTACCCTGGCTGTAGGATTCGAGTATATTAATTTAACCCAATTTATAAAACTATCCCCAAAATCAAAGCATCTAAGGACCTCCCACAAATATTCCCATTCTATACAATTGAAGGCTTTAGATGCATCTAAAGATACCTTTCTCACTACTTTTATCTCTAGCTTCTTATATATTGGTAAACACTCTTCTAATATTGGAGTTTATAATTCTCCCTGGAATAAAACCCGTTTGATCTTCCTTTATTATTATTTTTATTATTTTTGCTAATCTATCCACTAATACCTTAGCTAATATTTTTATATTACTATTCAATAATGATATGGGTCTATATGATTCTGAATCAAATGGATGCTTTTCAGGTTTAGGAATTAAAATAATAACAACTTCTTCCATTGAATCAGGCAACTTTTTCACCCTCATGGCCTCACATAAAGTCTCCCTTAATTCTTGAAGCAATATTTGATTAAATTCCTTATATATCTCAAAGGGTAATCCACCACCTGGGGCTTTCCTATCTCTAACAGATCTCAAGGCCATTTCTAGTCCTTCCAATTGTATTTCTTTTTGCAGACTTTCTCTTTGATCTGATGACAATTTCCTAAATGAAATACTATTTAGGTATTGACTTAATTCCTCCATTTTATAGTTTATTTTTGGCCGATATAACTCTTGATAATAGGCCCCAAATGCTTCTAATATCTTATCCGGAGCTTTTAGAACCTGTCCCATATTATTTCTTATTGCCCTTATCCAAGACTTCTTCTGTTGCCTTCTAACTATATTAGCTAGGGTCCTCATAATTTTTTCACCCTCGGCAAGAAACTTGGACCCTTGTAAAAACAGTATTGTTTGACCTTTTTCAATATATATTTCTTTTATCATTTTTTGTTCCTCTTCCCATTTTTTTTTAAATTTTCTTGTGAAAGATCAACCACACAATTCTTTTTCGCTTCCTGTAATTTCTGTTCTGCGATCTTAGTCTATTTATCTTTTACCTCCTTTTTCCAATAGTTCACCTTGTTATATAAAAGACCTCTCAAGAAGGCCTTTGCTGCATTCCAAAACACTTGTTTATTAGTTAAATATTTATTAACGGAAAAAAACAACCTCAATTCTTCTTTAACATCTTCCTTATCTTTTAACAAGGTAAGGCTACTTTCACACTAGCGTTATGGTATTCCGGTATTGAGCTCCGTCATAGGGGCTCAATACCGGAATAAAACGCTTCAGTTTTGTCCCCATTCATTGTCAATGGGGGCAAAACTGAACTGAAGACAACTGAATGCTCCTGAAAGCATTCGGTTCTGTCTTCAGACCGGAGAGCAAACCGCAACATGCTGCGTACTAGTTATCCGCACCTAAACGGATCCGGAATGACCCCCAATGCAAGTCAATGGGGACGGATCCGTTTGGTGTGGACACACTTGTAAACGGATCCGTCCTCCATTGACTTTCAATAGAGGTTATTCCGGATCCGTTTAAAAGATGCTAAAGATGATACAACCGGATCCGGAATTACGGATCCACAAGGTTGTATTGTTCAGTACGGATCCGGCGGGTCCCTTCACCCACCGGATCCGTACTAACGCTAGTGTGAAAGTAGCCTAAGCCCATGAGGGTTAAACTTGAACAATAAGGGAACTCGTTTGGTTGTAAACTCAATCTCAATAACTAAAGAACAGTGAGCTGACAAGGTCATAGGCATATATTTTACTTTTACCATGTTTTTTTCCCACAGCTTTCTATTCCCCAAAATCATA
This sequence comes from Rhinella marina, assembly GCA_900303285.1. Taxonomy (NCBI): domain Eukaryota; kingdom Metazoa; phylum Chordata; class Amphibia; order Anura; family Bufonidae; genus Rhinella; species Rhinella marina. Next base: position 15,938 of record ONZH01017804.1, read on the forward strand.
TCTATCCTTGACCAAGTTTGATGTGTCTTTCAGTAACAAGAATAAACTCTATCCTCCGCATTAAACAAATGCCAAACATCTACCAAGTCGAGTTCAGATATTAAATTAGTGAAGTTAGTAATATGAAACGAGGTTTTACTTTTAGATAATCTATCCTTACTTGGGTCCAACACAGTCTTATAATCCCCTGCTGCAAACAACACGCAATCTTGTTTATCAAGCATATATTTCTGCAATTCATATAGTATGTCAGGTTTATATTGATACTGAGGCTGAATATAAATGTTTGCTATTACTAACACCCTCTACCTTACACTGTAAAAAGAGATACCTGCCACAGTCATCTACCGTATGTGTCACAAATTCATACTTTATTTTATCATGCACCAAGATGGATACTCCCCTTGAATATAACATATATATATATATAGTGGTAACATCTATCTATCCGTCCTCCACCCACCTTCTTGAATCCCTATCTAAATGTGTTTCTTGTAGGCAGATGATAGCTGACATATATCCCTTTGTCCATTCAAAAAAAGCAAATCCTTAAATGATATTTACCTTAATATTCAAGAGGAAAAAACAAAAAATAAAAAAGACTCTGTATCCCTCCTCTCTCTCCAATAGAAAAGAAAGAAAAAAAGAAGAAAAAAATACCTCCCACCCTACCCCTCCACCTCCACTAGTTAGCACCCATTTCCTAAAAAGAGAGCTCCTAAACTATGCAACTTACTCCACATAACCAACCCCCTCCATTTAATCAGAAAAAGGACATAGTCATAATATATTCATTTCTTAAAAAAGATAAACAAACAAATAAAAGAAATAAAAAAAGAAAAAAAATTAACATAGTATAGTCCTTTCTTCATAGGCCATTTGATTCTGCCCATTAATTCGCTTTCCCGGGTGATTGAAAAAAAAAGTATTATCCTGATAAATCATCTGGAGTTTTGCAGGAATCAGCAAACTATACTTCAATCCAGCCTTTCTCAGTCTCCTTTTTATATCCTTTTTATAGCCACATACTTTTTCCTCGGTTCGCTCTGTTTTTGTCCCATTAAACTTAACAGAGAGTCTGGAGTCTTTTGTAAGATAGCATCATGGTCTCTAGAGAGCAAAAACTTAACCAAGATTACTCTTGGAAATTTGCCTGGTATTTTTTTAACAGGAACTCTACGAGCTCTTTCTATAGCAAAAAAACTAGAAAGCAAACCAGGTCTACATTTTTCCATATATTTAACACAATTAGATCCCCCATCCCCTCCGGTATTCCCAGGCATCTCAAATTGGTTCTCCTAAACCTATCTTTTAGGTCTACTAATTTATTCTCCATGACGACCTTATTTGCTTAAGAGATGCTACATCTTTCTCTGATTTAACAACCTACAAAGAACAACAGAGTCCATATAGCTCAAATATAAATGACTGGCAATTTATATTTGCATTCCGCTATCCTAGCTACCAGGTGACATCAGTGGTCAAGTGACTGGCCATCACGTGATCGCGGTGCACTTTCAGTTGGGTGCCAATGTCGCGTCTGTATGGGGGATATTTGGTCGCGCCACTTGGCGCTGTTTCCACACCGGTATGTAATTGTGTACTTATTTCCCCTTTCTTTGATTGATGAGCTTTATATATACAGTACAGACCAAAAGTTTGGACACACCTTCTCATTCAAAGAGTTTTCTGTATTTTCATGACTATGAAAATTGTAGATTCACACTGAAGGCATCAAAACTATGAATTAACACATGTGGAATTATATACTTAACAAAAAAGTGTGAAACAAATGAAAATATGTCTTAAATTCTAGGTTCTTCAAAATAGCCACCTTTTGCTTTGATTACTGCTTTGCACACTCTTGGCATTCTCTTGAAATGGTATTCCAACAGTCTTGAAGGAGTTCCCAGAGATGCTTCCCACTTGTTGGCCCTTTTGCCTTCTCTCTGCGGTCCAGCTCACTCCAAACCATCTCGATTGAGTTCAGGTCTGGTGACTGTGGAGGTCAGATCATCTGGCGTAGCACCCCATGACACTCCTTCTTGGTCAAATAGCCCTTACACAGCCTGGAGGTGTGTTTGGGGTCATTGTCCTGTTGATAAATAAACGATGGTCCAACTAAACGCAAACCGGATGGAATAGCATGCCGCTGCAAGATGCTGTGGTAGCCATGCTGGTTCAGTATGCCTTCAATTTTGAATAAATCCCCAACACTGTCAATAGCGAAGCACCCCCACACCATCACACCTCCTCCTCCATGCTTCACGGTGGGAACCAGGCATGTAGAGTCCATCCGTCGCACAAAGACACGGTGGTTGGAACCAAAGATCTCAAATTTGGACTCATCAGACCAAAACACAGATTTCCACTGGTATAATGTCCATTCCTTGTGTTCTTTAGCCCTAACAAGTCTCTTCTGCTACTATTGCCTGTCCTTAGCAGTGGTTTCCTGGCAGCTATTTTACCATGATGGCGTGCTGCACACAGTCTCCTCTTAACAGTTGTTGTAGAGATGTGTCTGCTGCTAGAACTCTGTGTGGCATTGACCTGGTCTCTAATCTGAGCTGCTGTTAACTTGTGATTTCTGAGGCTGGTGACTTGGATGAATTTATCCTCCGCAGCAGAGGTGACTCTTGGTCTTCCTTTCTTGGGGCGGTCCTCATGTGAGCCAGTTTCTTTGTAGCGCTTGATGGTTTTTGCGACTGCACTTGGGGACACTTTCAAAGTTTTCCCAATTTTTCGGACTGACTGACCTTCACTTCTTAAAGTAATGATGGCCACTCGTTTTTCTTTACTTAGCTGCTTTTTTCTTGCCATAATACAAATTCTAACAGTCTATTCAGTAGGACTATCAGCTGTGTATCCACCTGACTTCTGCCCAACACAACTCATGGTCCCAACCCCATTTATAAGGCAAGAAATCCCACTTATTAAACCTGACAGGGCACACCTGTGAAGTGAAAACCATTTCAGGTGACTACATCTTGAAGCTCATCAAGAGAATGCCAAAATCAGTTTTGCACATCTAGAGACTGAAATTCTTGCCCATTCTTCCTTGCAAAACAGCTCGAGCTCTTTGAGGTTGGATGGAGAGCGTTTGTGAACAGCAGTTTTCAGTTCTTTCCACATATTCTCAATTTTATTCAGGTCTGGACTTTGACTTGGCCATTCTAAGACCTGGATACGTTTATTTTTGAATAGAGATGAGCAAGCATGCTCGTCCGAGCTTGGTGCTCGTTCGAGTATTAGGGTACTCGTAAGTGCTCGCTGCTCGGACGAGTATCTTGCCATGCTCGAGGAAATGGCAACTTCCGCATCGTGCTTTTTTGGCGCCTATAAACTCAGCCAATCACAAGCCAGGAGACTCTGCGGTACACCCAGAATCACGTGGGGCCCTTACATGTCGATAGCAGGGGTTGGCTGGCCTGATCAGGTGACGCTGGAATATACTAGTGACTGGCCACGGTGCTCGGCTCAGATGCTGTCTGGATGTCGTTAGGGATAGAGCTGCTGCGTTTCAGGGAGAGTGTTAGGGCCTGCATTTAGTTCTCTGTTAGGCAGGAATCACCCACAAAGAACCCAACAGCCCTTCTAAGGGCAACAAGAATTTTTTTTTTTGTTTCCTGGCTTGGCTGGCTGGCTGGCACTAGTAGTGCAGCTATCGCCATATATAACCCCTTTTTTTTAAAATTGTTATATCTCAGTGCTACAAATCCATTGCACACAGCAGTGTGGAACCATTCTGTGTGTCACAGTTCAGTACACTCACTATTTTCTGTCCAGGTGACACTGTCTGTACGTCACGTAATCCCACCAGGTCTTTTTCTCTCACGTATATAGCTTGATCACAAAAATCTCTGTGCGACATTTGTCTGGGTCGCAGTCAAAATAGCCACCATTAACAGGGTGTGAGTTAGGTCTACGATAGTTTCTGCACGTCACGTTCCAAAAAAAACAAAACTACAAAAAAAATATATAAAAAAAAAATATATAAAAAAAATAGTTTTTTTGTTGTTTTAGCTCAGTAATACAAATCCATTTCACAAAGCAGTGTGGAACCATTCTGTGTGTCACAGTTCAGTACACTCACTAGTTTCTGTCCAGGTGACACTTTCTGTACGTCACGTAATCCAACCAGGTCTTTTGCTCTCACGTATATAGCTTGATCAAAAAAATCTCTGTGCGACATTTGTCTGGGTCGCAGTCAAAATAGCCACCATTAACAGGGTGTGAGTTAGGTCTACGATAGTTTCTGCACGTCACGTTCCAAAAAAAACAAAACTACAAAAAAATATATAAAAAAAATAGTTTTTTTGTTGTTTTAGCTCAGTGATACAAATCCATTTCACAGAGCAGTGTGGAACCATTCTGTGTGTCACAGTTCAGTACACTCACTATTTTCTGTCCAGGTGACACTTTCTATACGTCACGTAATCCAACCAGGTCTTTTGCTGTCACGTATATAGCTTGATCAAAAAAATCTCTGTGCGACATTTGTCTGGGTCGCAGTCAAAATAGCCACCATTAACAGGGTGTGAGTTAGGTCTACGATAGTTTCTGCACGTCACGTTCCAAAAAAAACAAAACTACAAAAAAAATATATATAAAAAAAATATAAAAAAAAATAGTTTTTTTGTTGTTTTAGCTCAGTGATACAAATCCATTTCACACAGCAGTGTGAAACCATTCTGGTGTCACAGTTCAGCTGTGACACCCACTCCAATTCGTATTTTCTGTCCAGGTGACACTTTCTGTACGCCACTTAATTAAACCAGACTGAACAAGTTTGTGGGTTTCAGTACACCAGGCCCATTTATTTTTTATTTTTTATATAATACACTTATATACAGAAAATTTTGAAGGGCTAAGGGTCGAGGACGAGGGCGTGGGCGTGGGCATTCAATTACTGCAGGGTGCAGAGGCCGTGGTCCTGGGCAGGGTGAGACAGTACCTGCTGATGAGGGAGCAGGGGAACGCCGCAGAGCTACAGTCCCTAGCTTTATGTCTCAACTTTCAGGGACACGTGGTAGAGGACTGTTGAAACCACAACAGTGCGAACAGCTGATGTCGTGCATTGCGGACAATGCTTCAAGTAATTTGTCCACCAGTCAGTCTTCCACGCTGTCCACCCACGTTACCCAAGGGAGCACTCCTCTGGCTCCTCCACCTCAACCTCCTTCCCCTCAGTCTGCCCCCTCCCAGGAAAATTTGGAATGCGATCCGGCATACTCTCAGGAACTGTTTTCTGGACCCTTCCCAGAGTCACAAACCACTTCTCAGGTTGCCGTTGACCTCGTTCCCGATGCCCAAGTTTTCTAACTGTCGCAGTCTGTGGGTGATGATGAGGGTGATGATGACAATGTTGACTTAGTGGAAGAAGTTTGTAAAGAGGTGTCGGATGATGAGGAGACACGGTTGTCAGACAGTGGTGAAGTTGTTGTCAGGGCAGGAAGTCCGAGGGGGGAGCAGACTGAGGAATCGGAGGATGACGAGGTGACTGACCCAAGCTGGGTTGATATGCCGAGTGAAGACAGTGCTTCTAAGGCGGAGGCGAGTGCTGCACCAGAACAGGTTGGAAGAGGCAGTGGTGTGGCCAGAGGGAGAAGCAGGGCCAGAGCTGGTGCATCAGCAGCAACTGTTTCACGTAGTGAAGCTCCCGTGGCGAGGCCTAGATGTTTGCAAGTCTGGAGGTTCTTTAAAGAAAGTGAGGATGACCGACGGACTGTGGTGTGCAACCTGTGCCACACCAGGATCAGAAGGGGTGCCACCACTACTAGCCTAACCACCACCAGCATGCGCAAGCATATGAGTGCTAAACACCCCACTCAATGGAACCAAGGCCGTTCACCACCTCCTGCGGGTCACACCACTGCTCCTTCCCCTGTGTCACTCGCTGCCTCTGCTAGTCAACCCCCTGCGTCACTCGCTGCCTCTGCTAGTCAACCCCCTGCCCAGGAAACCGGCACGAGCGCCTCCCACCGGAAAACCACACCTTCGCCTCCACGATCCTCCACAGTGTCCACCAATGTGTCCCAGCACAGCGTTCAGCTGTCTTTACAGCAGACGCTGGAGCGCAAGAGGAAATACAGTTCCACCCACCCACATGCCCAAGCCCTCAACGTCCACATCTCCAAATTGCTTAGCCTGGAGATGCTGCCCTATAGGCTGGTAGAGACCGAGGCCTTTCGCAATCTCATGGCGGTGGCTGCCCCTCGGTATTCGGTCCCCAGCCGCCACTATTTTTCCCGATGTGCCGTCCCAGCCCTACACCAGCACGTGTCACAGAACATCATCCGTGCCCTGACCAACGCTGTTTCTGAGAAGGTCCACCTAACCACGGATACGTGGACAAGTGCTGCCGGGCAGGGACACTATATCTCACTGACGGCATATTGGGTTAACTTGGTGGAGGCTGGGACCGAGAATGACCCTGGGGCCGTTCATGTACTGCCCACACCGAGGATTGCGGGGCCTACCTCAGTCACGGTCTCTCATACGTACTATGCCTCCTCCTCCTCCACCGAATTACCATCCGTGGGCACAGCGCCTTCAGTCGGTAGCTCTAGGCGCAGCAGCAGTGCCGTGGGTAAGCGCCAGCAGGCCGTGCTCAAACTGCTGAGCTTAGGTGACAAAAGGCACACCGCCCAAGAGCTGTTACAGGGCATCAAGGCGCAGACCGATGTGTGGCTGGCACCGCTGAACCTCAAGCCAGGCATGGTTGTGTGTGACAATGGGCGTAACCTGGTGGCGGCTCTGCAACTCGGCAGACTGACACATGTGCCATGCCTGGCCCACGTGTTCAATCTCATAGTTCAGCGGTTCCTCAAGACATACCCCAATCTGTCTGATTTGCTCACCTGTGCGCATTTCCGCAAGTCGACCACAGATGCTGCCACTCTCAGAGCAGCACAGCGCCGCCTACAACTGCCCGCTCACCGACTGTTGTGCGACGTGCCCACGAGATGGAATTCCACATTAAACATGTTATCCAGAGTTTACCAGCAGCGCAGAGCGATTGTAGACTGCCAGATGTCAACTTCCACCAGAACTGGTAGTCAGGTCAGTCAGATTCCTCAAGTCTACAATGAGGAGTGGACATGGATGTCTGATATCTGCCAGGTGTTGAGCAACTTTGAGGAGTCAACACAGATGGTCAGCGGCGATGCCTCACCATCCCGCTGCTTTGCCTGTTGAAAAACTCACTGCTCAGCATCAAGTCGGATGCTTTGCGCTTGTCACAAGAGACGGAGGAGGAAGATACGTCGCTTGATAGCCAGAGCACCCTCCGGTCTGTTTCTCAGCACGTATCGGAAGAGGGGGATGAGAATGAGGAGGAAGAGGAGGAGAATGTCGTCGAGACAGTAGAGGGTACCAGTGCTCAGTCCTTAACTCTTGAGCGTGTATGGGCTGAAGAGGAGGACTTGGAGGAGGAGGAAATGGAGAGTCAGGCCAGTGAGGAGAGGGAATTCTTGCGTGTTGGGACTCTGGCGCACATGGCAGACTTCATGTTAGGCTGCCTATCCCGTGACCCTCGCGTTAGAAGAATTTTTTCAAACACCGATTACTGGGTGTTCACTCTCCTGGACCCACGGTACAAGCAGAACCTTTCCACTCTCATCCCTGCAGAGGAAAGGAGTATGAGAGTGAATAGATATCAACAGGCCCTGATGCACAAGCTGAAACAATTCTTCCCATCTGATGCCGCTAGTGGCAGAGGGCATTGTTCTGTGGGCCAAGTAGCGGGGAGAGGAGCCGAGAAGGCAGCTTGTCCAGCACTGGCAGGGGAACGCTCTCCAAGGCCTTTGCCAGTTTTATGTCACCCCAGCAAGACACTGTCACCTGTCCCCAGTCTAGGCACATTAGGGGGGAGCTGTACAGAAAGATGGTGAGGGAGTACCTAGCTGACCATACCAACGTCTGTAGCGATCACTCTGCTCCATACAACTACTGGGTTTCAAAGCTGGACACGTGGCCTGAACTGGCGCTGTACGCCTTGGAGGTGCTGGCCTGCCCTGCCGCTAGCGTGCTGTCAGAGCGGGTATTCAGTGCAGCTGGTGGCGTCATCACCAATAAGCGTACACGCCTGTCAACTGACAGCGCTGACAGGCTGACGCTTATTAAAATGAACAAAGCCTGGATTTCACCGGAATTCAAATGTCCTCCGGGGGAAAGCAGCTAAAGATTAACATTACTTATGTATCCGATTCCTCTTCTCTACTCCTCCTACTCCTCCTCCTCCATGTGGTCTTTGCCTAACGCTGACTAAAAAAAACGCCATTTTTTAGAGGTCCAACTGGCACTCTTTTACCACAATGCCCCCTACAGGCCCTCTCTTCAAACAATTTTTCCGGAGGTCCACCTACAGGCCCTCTCTTCAAACAATTTTTCCGGAGGTCCACCTACAGGCCATCTCTCCAAACAATTTTCCCGGAGGTCCACCTACAGGCCCTCTCTCCAAACAATTTTTCCGGAGGTCCACCTACAGGCCCTCTCTCCAGTTCCAGTTTCCAGTTTTATTTGCGCAAACTGCGTAAATTATTTTTGGGGATAGTTGTGAAAAATAATATTACCTGCGTATCAATATTGCCCAACATTGGGTACGGTAGTAACAAGAAGAACAAACACATGCTGCCCACAGGGTTCTGCAAATTCCTGGTCCACAATGTCAAGGAGCTCGAGGTTGTGGAGAGAGTGGCACAGCTCGCCATCAAAGTGACGAACCCCAACGCCAGACTGCGCAGTGAAGAGAACGAATAAATATCTCTGTGGTTATTTGTGCTAAATAAAAGTTAAATAAACACAAAAAAAAAAAAAAAATTGATCTGTTCCTGTGCCTGATCCACCCAAGTTGAATCTGTCCCATCATGAGAAAGTCCCCCCAAGGAGTCCCCACTGTAACTTGCTTCCCATACAACTACCTCACCCCCCGACACCTGTGTCTCGCCATTGTCCACCACCTCCTCAGTCAACACTGGTAAATCACCACTGTCAGCACACGGAGACTGCAAAAGGTCTTGCGAATTGGGGCAGAGAATGTTCTGGGGTAGCACATCAGAGAAGGGGTGACTACAGGGTTCCAGGGAGTACGCGACCACATGCAATCTCCATCCAAAAAGTCATACTGAGGCTCACCACCATGCTTTACACTGCAATCTTATTACTGAGGCTCACCACCATGCTTTACACTGCAATCTTATTGAAAGACAGACAATCAGGGGTTCACCGCCAGGTTGTCAGGCAGCATTTTTAAGTGGGTCACTATTACCGTGTCCCTGAAAATTGCCTTGGGGTCATCGCCAGACTATTTTTATGAAAGGCCATGGGGTTCTATACACACAGTGCTGACGGAAGCCCATCAGCCTTTCTAAACACAATTGAATCTGTCCCATCATGAGAAAGTCCCCCCAAGGAGTCCCCACTGTAACTTGCTTCACTTTCAACTACCTCACCCCCCGACACCTGTGTCTCGCCATTGTCCACCACCTCCTCAGACAACACTGGTAAATCCCCACTGTCAGCACACTGAGACTGCAAAAGGTCTTGCGAATTGGGGCAGAGAATGTTCTGGGGTAGCACATCAGAGAAGGGGTGACTACAGGGTTCCAGGGAGTACGTGACCACATGCAATCTCCATCTAAAAAGTCATGCCACACTTGATCGAGGTCATAATTGACAATTTTACCGGTTGATGCTAAATTTTTAAGTTGGGGTCCTGCGTCGTCATTCTAACTACATCCGGCTGTTGTCACCACCACACACGCTAGCCCAGGGGGCACTCCTCTGGCTCTTCCAGCTCAACCTCCTTCCCCCCAGCCTGCTCCCCCACCTACAGGCCCTCTCTCCAAACAATTTTTCCGGAGGTCCACCTACAGGCCCTCTCTCCAAACAATTTTTCCGGATAGCTGCCATATAAAGTATTAAACTGAGTAGTATACATAGAACACATACCACACTTGATCTATACTGAACGTCACTTTTAAAAATACGTCATTTTCCTCTCTTTCTCTCATTTGTCTGGGTTGCAATTAAGCAGACCAAGTCTGCCTAATCTAATAGTTTCCGTGTAATTGCTCCATACTGCACGTCTTTTTCATCTCTTTCTCTCTCTCCAAACTATTTTTCCGGATAGGTGCCGTATACGGTATTAAACTCAGTTTAATACCGTTAAACTACAGTTAAACTACAGTTTTTCCAAATCCATCCGGGTGTTGTCACCACCACACACTCTAGCCCAGGGGGCACTCCTCTGGCTCTTCCAGCGAAACCTCCTTCCCCCCAGCCTGCCCCCCACCTACAGGCCCTCTCTACAAACAATTTACCCGGATAGGGGACGTATTAGATATTGTACAGATTTTTTTTTGGTTCTTCTTTTAATTGCCTCCTGACCTGTGATATGCAGAGCATGGACACTTCCCCTTAGCTGCAGTAGAAAAGACACTCCCCTGGCCAGAGCAAGCTCTTTTTCCTTTTCCGTGTTAAAAAAATCCATGAAATATATGGTCCCAAGATAGGGGACGTATACGATTTTAAACTGAGAAGAATCGATACCACACATGCCCCACTAGGAGAATTTGGGGTAATGGTGGGATTAGGCAGCCTCAGAGGCATCCATGCATGCTGCCCCTGCTGTTTCCTGTCCATTTCCGTGGTGTTTCCATCATTTTCTGAGGTTTCCAGGTTTTCACCCAGCCTTCCCTAGGCAGAGCCTTGGTCCCCTGCAAAAATGCTTGAGTCTCCCATTGACTTCAATGGCGTTCTTTATTCGAAACGAGCACCCGAGCATCGGGAAAAGTTCGACTCGAATAACGAGCACCCGAGCATTTTAGTGCTCGCTCATCTCTATTTTTGAACCATTCCATTGTAGATTTTGCTTTATGTTTGGGATCATTGTCTTGTTGGAAGATAAATCTCCGTCCTCGTCTTTTGCAGACTCCAACAGGTTTTCATCCAGAATGGTCCTGTATTTGGCTCCATCCATTTTCCCATCAATTTTAACCATCTTCCATGTCCCTGCTGATGAAAAGCAGGCCCAAACCATGATGCTGCCACCACCATGTTTGATAGTGGGGATGGTGTGTTCATGGTGATGAGCTGTGTTGCTTTTACGCCAAACATATTGTTTTGCATTGTTTCCAAAAAGTTCGATTTTGGTTTCATCTGACCAGAGCACTTTCTTCCACATGTTTGGTGTGTCTCCGAGGTCCCTTGTGGCAAACTGTAAACAAGACTTTTTAGGGATATCTTTGAGAAATGGCTTTCTTCTTGCCACTCTTCCATAAAGGCCAGATTTGTGAAGTGTTCGACTGATTGTTGTCCTATGGACAGACTTTCCCACCTCAGCTGTAGATCTGTGCAGTTCATCCAGAGTGATCATGGGCCTTTTGGCTGCATCTCTGATCAGTCTTCTCCTTGTTTGAGATGAAAGTTTAGAGGGACGGCCGGGTCTTGGTAGATTTGCAGTGGTCTGATACTCCTTCCATTTCAATATTATCGCTTGCACAGTGCTCCTTGGGATGTTTAAAGCTTGGGAAATCTTTTTGTATCCAAATCTGGCTTTAAACTTCTCCACAACAGTATCACGGACCTGCCTGGTGTGTTCCTTGGTCTTTATGATGCTCTCCGTGCTTTAAACAGAACCCTGAGACTATCACAGAGCAGGTGCATTTATACGGAGACTTGATTACTCACAGGTGGATTCTATTTATCTTCATCAGTCATTTAGGACAACATTGGATCATTCAGAGATCCTCAATGAACTTCTGGAGTGAGTTTTCTGAACTGAAAGTAAATGGGCCGAATAATTTTGCACACCCAACTTTTCAGTTTTATTATTACAAAAAATGTTTAAATGATTCAATAAATTTCGTTCCACTTCACAATTGTGACCCACTTGTTGTTGATTCTTCACCAAAAATTAAAAATGTTATATCTTTTTGTTTGAAGCCTGATACTCCTTCCATTTCAATGGTTGAAAAGTTCCAAGGGGCTGAATACTTTCGCAAGGCACTGTATATGAGGTTTCTTTTTTGTGTTTTGTCTCATGAGTAATCTAATTTTTATAACATCTTTCTCCAATTTGCATAGTAAATCATCCACTACTGATGTTCTACTCTCCACTTCTTGGAGACATTTTTACCAGATCATCTCAAATCAGACTCACATCTCTTTGTACCGTTACTATCTCAATAACTACATTCCCCATCATACTCTCAAATTTGGGTTGGAGTTTTCTTCCAATTGGATATCCAAACCTTCCATTATTTCTTATTTTCCTAGATTTGGTAGACGCCAGGGGGTTTAAGGTGTCAGATACACCATATTTGCTCAAGGCATTTTGCATTTCTGTCTTGTTTCCAACCCAACTCCAGACCTCCTATTGGTAACCCTTGGTCTTTCCTTTTTTTTTTTTTTGCGGCATTATGGCAAAAAAAAAAAGTCTCTAATTTCTTTATAGATCCCAACTTGAAAACTATAGAGGAGTCAATGTTAAATACAGATTTCAACTGTCCTCAAATTATGACAGTCTCTTTGTTGTTTTTCCTTTTCTTTTCTTTCCTTCTCTTCCCTTCAAAACAGGCCATCCATATTACCAAGGAGGGGATCTATAACCCTGTCACGGCTGCCAGCATTCCCTCACCATACGAAATGCTGACGTCCCATCAAACAAATCCTCCTCCACTACTGCACCCCTGGGGACACTGGCAGCTCCCGGTTAGTTAGCTGTTAGTTGTTAGTAGGTTATTAATAATCAATAGTAAGAGAAACATCGTCTCAGTCACTCTTTCCCCACACAGCGTTCTTGGGAATGGGCTCCACAGAACCTCCAACCGCTCGCACCAGCAACTCCCCTCCTCATTCACCGGGCTACCCACCGCTAGGAGCGATCCCCCACCACCTCCTCTGGTTAGTCGGGCTCTCAGCGTCTCCTCATGGCTGGTGTTAGTCCATAGTTAAAGGGGTTGTCTCACTTCAGCAAATAACATTTATCATGTAGAGAAAGTTAATACAAGGCACTTACTAATGTATTGTTATTATCCATATTGCTTCCTTTGCTGGCTAGATTCATTTTTCCATCACATTATACATTGCTCGTTTCCATGGTTACGACCATCCTGCAGTCCTTCAGTGGTGGTCGTACTTGCACACTATAGGAAAAAGCGTCAGCCTCTCTGGTGGCCGGGACCATGGGAGTGCAGATAGGCTAGTGCTTTTTCCTATATTGTGCAAGCACGACCACCACTGATGGATTGCAGTGTGGTCTGTAACCATGGAACCGAGCAGTGTATAATGTGATTGAAAAATGAATCCAGCCAGCAAAGGAAGCAATATGGATAATAGCAATACATTATTAAATGACTTGTATTAACTTCCTCTCCATAATAAATGCCACTTGCTGAAGTGAGACAACCCTTTTAAGTATGCTTTTCCATATATAATCATTGCCTTATAAGATTGATATTCTCCAACTGCTTTCCATATATTCAGAATAGATTTTTTAATGATATGGAGCTATTGTGTATGAATGTTTCTCATACACTTAGATGGTAATTTAAATAATATTGGGCTATGGCGCACAAATGTTTTTCACTGGGGTATTGTGTACAAATTTTTTTTATCTTAGCGTGTAATTTTAGTAATATTGGGCTAATGCGTACGAATGTTGGCCAGGCCTGCACATGTGTATTTTTTAATGCCTCTGCCGTTGATCATGTGAAGCTTTGCATCGCAGATCTCATCAGCGCCATCATGTGATACTGAGAGTGATCATGTGACGGATATCACGTGACGCTCTCTGTCTTTTTCGTATAGCCCACAGCTTCTGTTTCTCCTCAGCTGTGAATCATGGATATGTAATTGTTTTTCAAGCCACTCTATTGGTGATTGTTGGTATTTAAAGTGCGTCCTCTAGAGATGAAGCCACCCGCAGACGAAGGTTCGTCGAAACGCGCGTCGGGGCTGGCACCATCATGGAGGAGACACAGCATGGGTAACTGATTATTTCCTTGTCACATGTAACTTTTGTTTTTTTTCACTTGCACTTTATCTTCTGCTTTTTTATGTACTTGGTATAGTGAATTGTTCCTGCTGTGGTATCTCCTCCAGTAATGTCGCCTTTCTCCTGCCCTTTTTTCCTGTTTTTAATCATTTGATTGTAAAAAAACTAATAAAATATTACATTTATTATAAGCGGTCTGGCAGTGTTTTTTTTAGATGTCAGCTTGGGGGGGGGGGGGCAGAGCTTAGTGTCACACATCAGACCTTACTATGCTGCCACTCCTCACTGGGTAAATTGATCTTAATTTTAATTAAAAATATGCCATCCTTTTTTCTGTAGAGAGCTAACATGCTCTAGTAGCACCCTTTGGATTTTTTGTCTTTTCCGTCATCTGGCAGCAGATGGACTCCTTATCTCTGCTCTATGCCCTTATAAACACTCATAATAGCTCAGTTCTTATCTTACTGATAAGAATGTGGTTTAGGCCACTTTCACATTAGCGGCAGCATGGATCCAGCGGGTGAAGGGTGCCACCGATTCCGTGCTGCCACAGGCACACGTGAGGAGCCGGAGCAGCGCTCCGGCCCCACACGTGTCACATAGACATACACACAGACATACACATACACAGACATACTTACATGCTCCCAGCAGCTCCGCACAGCACAGGAGGAGAAGGACGGCACGCACATAGGAAGATTCTCTACAACGCCCTCTACTGGAGGGAGAATCTTCCTATGTGTGCGCAGTCCTCCTCCTCCTGTGATGTGCAGAGCTGCTGGGGACATGCTGGGAGTATGTCTGTGTGTATGTCTGTGATGTGAGGTGTGCTGTGGACGGATCCATCATGAACGTCAATGGAGGACGGATCCGTTTACTGAGTGTGTCACACCAAACGGATCCGTCCCCTTTGACTTCCATTGGGGGTCATTCCGGATCCGTCTTGGTGCGGATAAACAGTACGGAGAGCAAACCACAGCATGCTCTCCGGTCTGAAGACTGAACGGAATGCTTTCAGGAGCATTCCGTTGTCTTCAGTTCAGTTTTGTCCCCATTGACAATGAATGGGGACAAAACTGAAGCGTTTTATTCCGGTATTGAGCCCCTATGACGGAACTCAATACCGGAATTCCAAAACGCAAGTATGAAAGTAGCCTTAAATAAGTGTTTATGACCTCTCAGTAGTTTAGAGATAAAGTTTATTAGATGACCAGCCCAAAGTGAAAGTATAGATACCAGTCACACAACTAGAAAAACAGTTAACTCTTTGTGACGGAACAGTTTAATATTTTTAATAAAGGCCGATTGAAATTGATATTTTACATAACCTTTAAAGGATTCCAGGACTGTATAAGACATCTTGCAGAACTGGCCCTTAACAAATTGGTTGGTTATTGGTTATAACAGGACAGTGTTAGTTTTCCGCCAGATATAGCGTTTTGCATTTAGGCCAAAAAGTTCAACATTGGTCTCATCTGATCCGAAACATTTGAGCAGATTTATAATGTCCTGAAAGATGTGTACAGTGATACAGGTGCAGCAAGATGGAGTCCTAGGTTCAAATCGAACCAAGGGCAACATCCTCCGGGAGTTTATATGTTCTCCCAGTGTTTATGTGGGTTTCCTCCCACACTCCAAACACATACTGATAGGGAAAGATTGGGAGATCTACTGGGGTAGTGAGTGGTAATAATGTCTGTGTAACAGCGGCGACTGTGTGCTGCTGTTCTCCTGCTTACCGCCATGGTCCTGGGTGCCATGTTCAGCAGTTAACTGCTGCCTGTTCTTCCCCTTTAACTGCTGCAGTCCTGGGCTCTGTCATTGCAGGTACTGTTTGTTCTGGGATCCACTCCACAGTTTCCCTTCAGCCCTGGCCAAAGCATGCTTGCTGCTTCTTCCCTGCAGCTCTTCCTTAAGGGCGTGTCAATTCCTGTGCTTTAGATCATGTGACCTCGCTGAGCAATCCTAGCCCTCCTGCATGATTATAAGTGGCTCAGCCTCTTTTCCAGATGCCTCAGTGTCAAGATCCTTGTGTCCTGCATAGGTTGCTGATTTATCTACTTGTGTTTCTGTGTACCCGACTTGTGCTTGTGTTTCTGGACTCCTCTACCTGTTTGATCCCTGCCTGCTTGCCTTGACTCTCCTGTTGCCAACCTGGACGACCTGACCTGTACCTGTACCACCTGCCCTGACCTATTGCTTGTTTGATGTCGCCACTGCCTCATCCTTCGGTTCTGCACTGTTGCTCCTGGTTACGACTAGGTCTGCTAACCACGTCTGTACCTCTGGCACCTTGCTATTTTTTTTTTTTTTGTCAGATTGCCCACATCATCTCCAGGATGGAGTGGACCACTTACAGACTGGAGAAACAAGCAGTAGTGGGACAAGAAAGTAGAGATTGTAAGAAGATGGCTCACCAGCAGCCCTACCTTAAAGGGGTTATCCCACGAATAATGTAAAAAATGAAAATCAGACATCATATAGTACATGACAACCTCCTTTTAAGAAAGCTAGAACCAGCCCTGTACCTCACATGGATCCAGAGATCTGCCCAGTCATTGCTCTACTAGATTTATATGAAGCTGACAGCTCAGGGGGAGTGTCTTTTCTGCTGAAGCTAAGGAGGCGTGTCCATGCTTTGCCTATCACAGCTCAGGAGACAGTTAAAAGTTGAAACTGAGCATGTGCGGCCTGCTCAGTGAATAGGTCAAAGAAATAAGAAATTAAGTGGTCCTATACAGATACATGTTATTGAATAACTCAGTAGTTATACAAATTTTTTAATGACATGCAATTACAAAAGCATTCAGAGCCAGGTGCTGGTTTGAAAACTGTAGAATATTTTTCGTGGGACAACCCCTTTAAGAGACAAAATGTTTGCCTGGCTACAGCAATTTTATTACCAAATCCAACTACAGAAAGCATACAAGGTATCTAAGGTCTGCTGAAGCCTTCACAGTTGCAATCTAGCTAGGTAGTAAGAAAAGCAAGCAACATACAGACCTTCTTCACCTGACAACATGACAACAAGTTTTGATGGCTTACCTGAATGTAGAAGTATCCCTACCAGATCACAAGTAGTTGCTAATCATTTTGGACCAGTTTATCAACTTTTCAGTGATGGTCCCCATGTGAGGACAGATCACAGAGTCATCAGCATAGAACCTATGGAAAAATTTCATGGTGCCTTATTGCATCCCAATTGTATTTAGCCTAAGGGCTCATGTACACTACAGTTAAATGTTTTCCAGTCCGTAAATTGCGGATCCACAAAACATGGACATCCGCTGTGTGCATTCCACATTTTGTGGAATGGAAAGGCTGCCCCCAATAGAACAGTCCTATCCTTGTCCATAATGCGGACAGTAATAGGACATGTTCTATTTTATTACAGAACGGCCATATGGATGTACGGACACAGAATGCACACTCGTTTCTGTGTTTTGCGCCCCCATTCATGTGAAAAAAAGCAAAAATAAAAAGGGAATAGACACGGGTCAAAAGATACAGTACATTCATATGAATGAGCCCTAAGGAAGAGAAAATTGATTCCACCAGTTTGAAATTCATACAGAATCACTCCAGTAAGGTGTATATTGTCAGTGACAGAAACTGCGAAAATCAAGCAGCATGAATAGTAGGGCGATAAGGAAGTGCACACCTGTCGGCTACTTCTCCTGTAGTACGAAACAACCATTAGCCTATGAGCAAAAAGCTAGTTGTAAAGGAGCACTGCTCATTGCACAGTAGTTATGTTGGTTTTAAAGATATGAAATAAAGTTAAATTTTACATCTACTACTTATGTCTAGGGCAAGAAGGGTATAATTGAGCCAGGGTGACAAATAAGTTAACAAAGTACTAGACAGGATTAATTGTTTGATCCATGTATTCAAAGCATATATTATGTGTGTGGTTTATTTACTGTTTAGTACATATTGGTGTGTGCGGTATATTGACTGCTGAGGATTCATTGTATATGTGTGTGATTTACTCTGTAGTTGTTGTATATAGATTTTTGTTTCTCAAAAGGCACTTGCACCTTGCAGTTAAAGAGTCACTCTTCATGATGTTTCATTCTCCATTCCGGTCCTCTATTGTACCACGTGCCTCGTACCTTACAACATTTCACTGTGGACTACAAGTAAGCCATATTTTGGATTCCTATGGGATGTAGCAAGTCACATTGCTGTTCACATGGTACATACATGCACACACCAGTAAGTGTATATACAGTAATGTGCATTAGCATACGATGGAGAGAGAAAAATTATAGTGAGAGTTTTTCTTTAAGGCCCAAACAGGAACTGAATAGCTTTCAAAAGTTATATTACTGGCCTTATGATTACATTCAGGCCACTTTCACACAGTCAGGCCTAGTTCACACTTTAGTGATTTAGTCAGCGTATGATCATTGATTTCTGTCTATGGATGTGAACCAAAACTAGGTGCAGGTTGAAAACACTAAACAGGTGGAAATACTTTATTTCTGTGTAGCCTTCACTCCTGGTTGTGGCTTACATTCACTGATGATAATCATTGATGAACCACTGACCAAACACTTTGTGTGAAAGCAGCCTTAGGCTACATTCACACGACTGTATAAATGAGTCAATTTTGCGGAACGGGTGCGGACCCATTCATTTCTATAGGGCCGCAAAAGATGCGGACAGCACAGCGTGTGCTGTCCACATCCGTAGTTCCGTGCCGTGGCCCCGAAAAAAAAAAAAGAACATTTTCTATGACAGTGGCGGCATGTGTGGTCTGCAAATTGCGGAAAGCACATGGGCCAGTATGCGTGTATTGTGAATCCGCAAAACACCACATTCATGTGAATGTAATCGAAGTCCACATACACTAGTCCACACTTCAGTGATTTAGGGCTTGTTCACACGACCGTGACGTATTTTGCGGTCCGGATGCCGCCCGTGGGCCTTCCGCAATTTGCGGAACGGAACACGGGCGACCAATTATAGAAATGCCTAATCTTGTCCGCAAAACAGACAAGAATACGACATGACTCAAAATTTTTGCTGGGCCACGGAACGGAGCAACGGATGCGGACAGCACACGGAGTGCTGTCCGCATCTTTTGCTGCCCTATTGAAGTGAATGGGTCCGCACCCGAGCCACAAAATATGCGGCTCGGATGCGGAACCAAACCAAGGCCGTGTGAACGAGCCCTTAGTCAAAAGTCAGTGATTTCTATCAGTGATTGTAAGCCAAAACCAGATGCAGGTCCATAATACCGAACAGCTAGAAGTCTTTTCTTCATACCTTATGTCTGTGCTGGCTCCAGTCCTGGTTTTGGCTCAAAATCACTGACTAAAGACTAACTGTGTAAACTAGGCTATAGGGCTCCTACACATGGCCATAGCTTCTGTCCGATTCCGATACACATTTTTTGAGGATCAGATGCAGACCCATGTATTTCAATGGGGCCGCAAAAGATGCAGACAGTACACAGTTCTGCGGCCCAGCAAAATAAAAAAATAAAAAAGTCCCATTCTTATCTGTTTTGAGGACAGATATCAGGCTATGTTTCCAGATATAAGAAGGATCCTGTAACGGGAGGCCAGCGACGCGTTACCTCCATGCAGTGCCGCCGGATCTCTCCGTCCCCCTAGAGACGAGCAGTAGGGAATTGAAGTGCTGGTTTGTCAGCCAGCACTTCAGCAGTTAATTTTCTTTTGGGTTTCTAGCCATGTGGTGCTGATCACGCCACATGGCTACTTTGCATATTGTTTTGGAAGCATGCTCCGCCTCAGGTCATGTGATGCTGGCCACATCACATGATCCTGGGTGGGCTATTTAAGATGGCAACTGCCTTTACAAGTTGCCTGTTATTGAAGTTACTTTCTTTGCAGTGCTGTGCGTTTTGACTTGTGACCTTACTGTGTATCCAGACCTTCTGCTTGTGACCTCGACCTTGATTCTGCTTATCCCTCGGCTCCTGACGTACGCTCCTGGTTTGACCTTGCTTAGCTGACTATTCGTATTGTGTTTGTTTGTTACTTGTTTGTCTTTGTTCCTTCCGTTCCCCATCCCTCACTTATACAGTGTAGGGATTGTCGTCCAGTTGTCCCCCTAGGACTCTTAGCCTAGGGTGAGGCAAGTAGGCAGGGACAGATTTGGGATAAGTCAGGGTGCACCTTATCCCAGTGTTTCTGTCTGTGACAGATCCCTTGTGTAACAAATCCCAATGACTATGGCAGATTGTTATTTATTAATTTTTTGCTATTAAGAAAGTACAATATGCTTTACAATTCTGTCTGCAAATAGCAATAGCAAGTTTGAACAGCCATATAATGCTTATGTGAAGGAGATTTTTCTCCCATTTACTAACTCTGACATAAAAGCCCTTTTCACAGATGTCTGAAGGAAGAAAGTGCCTCTCTGGACAAAAGGAGGAGAGAGGCAAAGATCTCTGCTCTTGCTAAACAAAAAAAAAAGGTCTTTATGGAAGTTTTTGTCATCAGTAGCACAAGGTGAACCTTCTTTTGAAAACAGTGAAAATGTCAACATTGGTGCTAGCACAAGCACTTCTCCGAGTAGCCTTGCTATAGCTGAATTTGGTGGTTTCTTGTCACCATCTGTATTGTTTTCTGGAGTTTCACATATTCCTGGAGAACAAAGTTAAGAAGATGTATCTGCAGAGATGATTTAAGAACAAGCTGAACTGGAAGTTCGAAGTAATACATCTGAGCAACAGACACAGCTAGAAGCCAGCTTGGATTTTAGCCCGTTACTATTGCAAGATTCAGGTCTTTAGATGGATATGTACAAAAGACTGAGGGATTTCGTTGTATTACGTGGTCATAACAAGTAAACCATTTTGCATATCCTAATACAAGTAAAATGTAGAGATGAGCGAATCTTCAAAGATTCGCTTCGGCGAATGTTCGTCGAATTTCTAAAAAGATTTGTTCTTAATACAAATCTATTCGGTCGAAGCTGCGTACAAATCATTAGTTATTCTGGTCATGTTCTGCGAACATTTGTGCACTAATAACGAACATAGCGTTGTTAAAGGTACGCTACTTAACTGAATACATACGCATGAGCGTACAAAGTGTGTACGAATCGTTAGCGTACTATTGTATAGCGATTGCGTAATACGCAGGCACGCACAAAGCTAGGCTGCAGCGTGCACTCCTCTTA
The DNA here is from genome assembly GCA_900303285.1 of Rhinella marina. Lineage (NCBI taxonomy): Eukaryota > Metazoa > Chordata > Amphibia > Anura > Bufonidae > Rhinella > Rhinella marina. The sequence continues at coordinate 37,095 of ONZH01017804.1, forward strand.
GGCAGAGCGAAGTTTTCAAAATGGCATCCAGGCGGTCTTCAGCATTTAGCTTTGTAGAGCTTAAATACATGGTCTGGCTGATGGACCGGCAGGATTACGATGGCACACACCGACACCTAAAACAGCACAAGAAGGAGATAGTGAAACAGGTGATGTGAGGTTTGCGCCATCGCTTTGACACAGTGTGGACCCCGGGCCAGATCCAGCAGAAATGGTCTGATTTGAAGTACAAGTGCCCAGACCGGCTTACTGAGATCTGCGCAGAGATATGACAGGGTGAGTAACAAAATATTTGAAAAGTAAAAACATGTTAAAAAATTAGTGTACTGTATTGCATATACAGGGCCTTGCGAAAGTACTTGGCCCCCTGGAACTTTTCAACCTTTTGCCACATTTCAGGCTTCAAACAAAAAGATATAACATTTTAAATTTTTGGTGAAGAAACAATAAGTGGGTCACAATTGTGAAGTGGAATGAAATTTATTGGATCATTTAAACTTTATTTGTAATAATAAAACTGAAAAGTGGGGCGTGCAAAATTATTCAGCCCCCTTGCATTAATACTTTGTTGCACCACCTTTTGCTGCGATTACAGCTGCAAGTCGCTTGGGGTATGTCTCTATCAGTTTTGCACATCTAGAGACTGAAATTCTTGCCCATTCTTCCTTGCAAAACAGCTCAAGCTCTTTGAGGTTGGATGGAGAGCGTTTGTGAACAGCAGTTTTCAGCTCTTTCCACATATTCTCAATTGGATTCAGGTCTGGACTTTGACTTGGCCATTCTAAGACCTGGATACATTTATTTTTGAACCATTCCATTGTAGATTTTGCTTTATGTTTGGGATCATTGTCTTGTTGGAAGATAAATCTCCATCCTAGTCTCAGGTCTTTTGCAGACTCCAACAGGTTTTCATCCAGAATGGTCCTGTATTTGGCTCCATCCATCTTTGCATTAATTGTAACCATCTTCCCTGTCCCTGCTGATGAAAAGCAGGCCCAAACCATGATGCTGCCACCACCATGTTTGACAGTGGGGATGGTGTGTTCAGGGTGATGAGCTGTGTTGCTTTTACATATCGTTTTGCATTGTGTCCAAAAAGTTGGATTTTGGTTTCATCTGACCAGATTTTATTATTACAAAAAAAGTTTAAATGATCCAATAAATTTCGTTCCACTTCACAATTGTGACCCACTTGATGTTGATTCTTCACCAAAAAAAATATAAAATGTTATATCTTTTTGTTTGAAGCCTGAAATGTGGCAAAAGGTTGAAAAGTTCCAGGGGGCCGAATACTTTCGCAAGGCACTGTACATAGTGTTGGGGCAAAAACCCCGTCTCTGTGATTGCCGGGGTCCCAATTTAATGTTAATGAGATCTCATTGAGAAAATTGACACATGCACCTTGGATGAATCAAATTATCTCTCTCTGGTTTATTTTTCACAGTATACATCTTATAACACTACAGATAATCATAGACAAATCTGGCCTTCCACCAAGGGGGTGGAAATCAAAACTAATGATTTGATTGGTTATTCATAAAAGGTAATACTTCTGCACTATACCAATAAGGTTCTACTAAGTAAAAAGTTTCTTATCTCAGAGCTGACATTCTTCAATAGTACATCCTGAAACTGAGAAACCAAAACATAACTCTCCTGGACATCAAATTCTGATAAGGGGGATGAGAAAATGAGGGGGAGAAAGAAAGCGAGTGAGCTGCTTATTTCGGCCTTGCAACTATCTTATACACAGAAAACTCCCCACATCCTCACACCTGGCTCAGTAATTTTCCACATATGCACAAGATGGAGGACATAGTGTATACAAAATGGATTCTCATCCCTCACAATAGTATATAAATATATATTGCCTACAATATATAACTATTTGCCCAAACCAGTCAGGTAGGTAAAAAAAGAAAAAAAAAACAAAACATATATATATATATATATGGTGAAAAAGTGGCGCCCTATAGTGATGTTTCAGAATAAAGGATGCCACTTTTTTCACTTTATCTGGATGTGACGCTGCTTTTTTTCATATATATGGTGTATAATATTATATATAAATAAAGCAGCGTCACATCCAGATAAAGTGAAAAAAGTGGCGCCCTATAGTGATGTTTCAGAATAAAGGACGCCACTTTTTTCACTTTATCTGGATGTGACGCTGCTTTTTCCACACATCTGTGTCCGTACTCGAATTGTGAAAATGTGGTCAGTGATGCATCCGTGAAGATATTCTTGAAGGATCCTTGTTGGGTCCGTGTGTCCGTTTTTTCTTTCTAGTGATCCATGAAACACAGATGGCATTCTGCACACATGCGTGGAACACAGACATGTGAATGAGACTTTAGAATAGAAAAGGAAGTGGCACCATATCCAATTTCAGGGCTCATGCACATGACCGCAAAAAAAAATTGTATCCGCAAAAAAAAAAAATTATAACACCTGTGACACCTGTGTTGCATCCATTTTTTTTGCGGATCCATTTGTAACAATGTCTGTTCTTGTCCGCAAAACAGACAAGAACAGGATATGTTTTATTTTTTGTTTTTGCAGAATGGACATGCGGACATACAGACATGGAATGCACACAGAGTCACTCCTGTTTTGTTTTTTTTTGTTTGTTTTTTTTTGCAGCCCCATTGAAGTGAATGGTTCTGCATAAGGGCCACAAAAAGATTGTACCGAAACACACGAAAAATATGTTTGTGTGCATGAGCCCTAAGGCCCCTTTTACACAAGCGAGCTCCACGCAACCTTCCAGCACTGACGGGGTCACATTATATTATATTGATTTATGATGCAGTGTAACCCTTACATAATGCTGTCAGTGTTACTGTATACAATACATTCCAGAACTGTAAGGCTTTGTTCACACATCAGTTAGTTGATCAGTCATGTCCATCAGCGATTGTGAGCCAAAATGAGTAGTGAAGCCTCCACAAAAATAAGGTGTAATGGAAAGATCTGCTCCTGTTCTGTGTTTTTGACCCAGACCTTGTTTTGGCTCAAAATAACTGATGGAAATAACTGATCAAGTCACATAGTGCTAATTAGGTTGAAAGGGGTTTTGATTTCCGTATAACATGGTTATAATAGAAAATAACAGAATTGGTATAACGGAAATCAAAATGAACACCTTCCATTTTAATCCATCCTAATATAGTTGAATAGAGAATAAATAATAGTGTGTTGGCTGATTTTTTTTTTTTTTTTTTTTAATTTCAGAAATATGTCTCAGAAACTGTTCTCTGCAGATGAGGCTTATGAACTGTTGTGCGTAGACACTTAGCTGTCTGATAACAGTGATAGTGATGTCAGTTTCTGTGGTTTTGATGAGAGCGACACAGAGAGCTCTGACAGTAGTGTGCACGCTGGACCATTATTAAAGAGGTGCAGAACCACCAAACCACAAAAGTCTGACACGCCTACCACCAGCAGAGACGTGCCAACTACAGGTGCACCAAGTCCTGACGTGCCTACCACCAGAGATGTACCAACTACCAGCAGAGAGGCACAGGTGCCTGAAATGCTCCCTGAAGTTGCCTCTCTGAATTGGCAACCCCCAAGTACAGGCATCCCGTTTGTCCCACAATTTAATGCTGTACCGGGTATTACGGTGGATGTAACAGGATTTGACCCACTACAGTTTTTTCAGCTGTTTGTAACAGACGACCTTTTTGAGCTTTTTGTAAGAGAAACAAATTTATATGGTGCTCAATACATTTCAAATAACCCCTCCTCTTACTATGCCCGGTCTGGACAATGGACACCCACAAATGTGGGTGAAATTAAACATTTTTTGGCCTTAACGCTAGCTATGGGCATCGTAAAGAAACCTACAATACGTTCTTATTGGGAGGCAAATCCCATCCATAGCACCCCAAGTTTTGCAACTGTTATGTCCAGATACCGATATGAACTTCTCCTCAAATTCTTCCATTTCAATGACAACAGTCAGTGCCCCTCAAATTCTTCTCCGGATTACGACCGGTTATATAAAATTAGGCCACTTCTAAATTATTTATCTGAAAAATGTTTAACTGTTTATATCCCCTTTGAAAATGTATCAGTTGATGAGTCACTAGTTAAATTTAAAGGAAGGTTACATTTCAAGCAATTCCTTCCATCCAAGTGGGCCAGATATGGCATAAAACTTTACAAATTGTGTGAAAGCACAACAGCTTACACTTCTGCATTTCGCGTGTATCAAGGGAGAGACAGCGAACTAAACCCCCAAGGATGCCCAGCTGGTTTAGGAACAAATGCAAAAGTTGTCTGGGATCTAATGGATCCACTATTACAGAAGGGGTACACATTATTTATAGACAGTTATTATACCAGCATTCCCCTTTTCCAGAGCCTGCAAGAAGCAAATACGGGAGCATGTGTCACGTTCAGGAGAAATCGCTGAGGCTTTCCTCAGTCCCTGCTGGTAAAAAAAACTCAAAAGAGGAGAATCTGATACCCTTTGTAGTGGCAACCTGCTGGCAAGGACAGAAAAGACGTACTTATGCAAAGTACAATTCACACTGAAGCCACAGTGCCAGTAAGAGAAAGGGGGTCAACCACCGATAAACAAAAACCGACTTGCATTCTTGAGTACAATAAATACATGGGGGCACTGACCTGTCTGACCAGGTACTCAAACCATACGAGGTAATGCACAAGTTGTATGTGTGGTATAAAAAGTTATCCATCTATTTGCTACAGATTGCAATGTATAACTCATATGTGCTTTTCAAAAAGTCTGGGGGAACACAAAAATTTCTTTGTTATCAAGAAAAAATTATTGAGAAATTAATGCACCCCGTTAGAGGACCCACACTACCACTGGAAGCAGAAGAAATTAGGAGATTAGTCGAAAAGGCACTTTATTGCAGCTATACCCCCAACACTCAACCAAAGGCATCCACAAAGAAGGTGCCATGTCTGCACAAAACGAGGCATCAGAAGAGACACAAGATACTTTTGCCCTGACTGCCCCTCTCTGCCACCACTGTGTATTGGAGACTGCTTTAAAGTGTATTATACACAGGCACGCTTTTAAATTTTCTTGCTGAAAATAAATGATATTGCTGTTCATTTTTAGCTTTTTGGTACACATAGGGCTGTAATAGGGTGTATTTATGTTTTGCAGTTTGAGCTGAATCAGCAGCATAGTGAAAAAATGCCATTTTTGATGTTTGGTAGAAAAAAATGAAAAAACTTTACAATAAACCCGTTGTTGAATATAGATAAAGAAAGTATAAGTTGGCTCACTGACTTTGAACACAATGCTTGAGGTGCTCTACCTGGCGGCACACCCGTCTGCCGTAAATGTTCCAGGTAAAATAATTATATTGTTTGGTAGGCACACTCACATGAGGGTATGTATAGATAATATTCCAGTGTGAATATGTAATTTAAAATCAAATTTATTATTTTTCACAAATGATGAAAAAATGATAAAAAATATAAATATATAGAATCCCCAAATATATCCAGCGCTGGATTATATATTAATAGATGTATTAATAAATATATTATACACAATATGAAGAAAAAGAATAAAAATTATTATAAAGATAAAAATGAAAATAAAAATGAAAATATATAAAGTCCTTTGGAAGAAGTGTTCTAATAGTTCTTATAGTCCTAGAGTATTAGCTGGTGAATATACTTGTAGGACTGATTATAGAGGTAATCTGCTATTTATAGTTCCAGATATCAGCAGTGTAGATAAACTTATATATATAGTCGTGGAGACCAATATAGGAGTTTTCAGCTACTTGTAGTTCCAAATAAAAGCAGATATAAGTATGATCTATTACTGCAAATGGAGACAATGTATCTAATCAGGGGTACGTTACCCTCCTTGTAGTTAGGGTTGAATGTGTCCTCCGTGCGGTAGGTGAAGTTCTGTAACGTAACTGCTGATGTCTCCTATGTCCCGCTGGGTCTCACTTCTTGTGGCGGGCGTCTCCTGTGTCGGGCTATGTCACACTCCTTGCGGCGGGCGGGCGGAGAGCGCGCACTTTTCAGCGTTTCCACGTGGCGTCCCACGTGGTTGCTGATACTCACGGCTTGTAGCGCACCGTTCTGAGATGACTTGGGCCGGACTTCCTCCAAATTATGACACTGCTGTTTACACCAATGGTGTAAACAGCAGTGTTATAATTTGGAGGAAGTCCGTATGAATATAGTGATTATTTAAGGACATCACTATTATTTAAAGATTAAGACACCAATACTGCTCTTTTCAAGTAAAGAAACAGCCTGAGCATTAACCTTAGTCATCTCCGCGATATACTGCCGGCCCAAGTCATCTCAGAACGGTGCGCTACAAGCCGTGAGTATCAGCAACCACGTGGGACGCCACGTGGAAACGCTGAAAAGTGCGCGCTCTCCGCCCGCCCGCCCGCCGCAAGGAGTGTGACATAGCCCGACACAGGAGACGCCCGCCACAAGAAGTGAGACCCAGCGGGACATAGGAGACATCAGCAGTTACGTTACAGAACTTCACCTACCGCACGGAGGACACATTCAACCCTAACTACAAGGAGGGTAACGTACCCCTGATTAGATACATTGTCTCCATTTGCAGTAATAGATCATACTTATATCTGCTTTTATTTGGAACTACAAGTAGCTGAAAACTCCTATATTGGTCTCCACGACTATATATATATATATATATAAGTTTATCTACACTGCTGATATCTGGAACTATAAAGAGCAGATTACCTCTATAATCAG
>ONZH01017806.1:0-16505 GCA_900303285.1 Rhinella marina
ATATAAACTACAGTCCAGTGAACAATTGTGAGGTGTGCGATACACAGCCGCAGTCTAAAATAATTTTTTTTACTCAATTATATAAACTACAGTCCAGTGAACAATTGTGAGGTGTGCGATACACTAGCCGCAGTCTAGAGAATAATTTTTTTTTCACTCAATTATATAAACTACAGTCCAGTGAACAATTGTGAGGTGTGCGATACACTAGCCGCAGTCTAGAGAATAATTTTTTTCACTCAATTATATAAACTACAGTCCAGTGAACAATTGTGAGGTGTGCGATACACTTGCCGCAGTCTAGAGAATAATTTTTTTTCACTCAATTATATAAACTACAGTCCAGTGAACAATTGTGAGGTGTGCGATACACTAGCCGCAGTCTAGAGAATAATTTTTTTCACTCAATTATATAAACTACAGTCCAGTGAACAATTGTGAGGTGTGCGATACACTTGCCGCAGTCTAGAGAATAATTTTTTTTCACTCAATTATATAAACTACAGTCCAGTGAACAATTGTGAGGTGTGCGATACACTTGCCGCAGTCTAGAGAATAATTTTTTTTTCACTCAATTATATAAACTACAGTCCAGTGAACAATTGTGAGGTGTGCGATACACTTGCCGCAGTCTAGAGAATAATTTTTTTTCACTCAATTATATAAACTACACAGTCCAGTGAACAATTGTGAGGTGTGCGATACACTAGCCGCAGTCTAGAGAATAATTTTTTTCACTCAATTATATAAACTACAGTCCAGTGAACAATTGTGAGGTGTGCGATACACTAGCCGCAGTCTAGAGAATAATTTTTTTCACTCAATTATATAAACTACAGTCCAGTGAACAATTGTGAGGTGTGCGATACACTAGCCGCAGTCTAGAGAATAATTTTTTTCACTCAATTATATAAACTACAGTCCAGTGAACAATTGTGAGGTGTGCGATACACTAGCCGCAGTCTAGAGAATAATTTTTTTCACTCAATTATATAAACTACAGTCCAGTGAACAATTGTGAGGTGTGCGATACACTTGCCGCAGTCTAGAGAATAATTTTTTTTCACTCAATTATATAAACTACAGTCCAGTGAACAATTGTGAGGTGTGCGATACACTAGCCGCAGTCTAGAGAATAATTTTTTTCACTCAATTATATAAACTACAGTCCAGTGAACAATTGTGAGGTGTGCGATACACTAGCCGCAGTCTAGAGAATAATTTTTTTTCACTCAATTATATAAACTACAGTCCAGTGAACAATTGTGAGGTGTGCGATACACTAGCCGCAGTCTAGAGAATAATTTTTTTCACTCAATTATATAAACTACAGTCCAGTGAACAATTGTGAGGTGTGCGATACACTAGCCGCAGTCTAGAGAATAATTTTTTTTCACTCAATTATATAAACTACAGTCCAGTGAACAATTGTGAGGTGTGCGATACACTAGCCGCAGTCTAGAGAATAATTTTTTTCACTCAATTATATAAACGTCCAGTGAACAATTGTGAGGTGTGCGATACACTTGCCGCAGTCTAGAGAATAATTTTTTTCACTCAATTATATAAACTACAGTCCAGTGAACAATTGTGAGGTGTGCGATACACTTGCCGCAGTCTAGAGAATAATTTTTTTCACTCAATTATATAAACTACAGTCCAGTGAACAATTGTGAGGTGTGCGATACACTAGCCGCAGTCTAGAGAATAATTTTTTTCACTCAATTATATAAACTACAGTCCAGTGAACAATTGTGAGGTGTGCGATACACTAGCCGCAGTCTAGAGAATAATTTTTTTTCACTCAATTATATAAACTACAGTCCAGTGAACAATTGTGAGGTGTGCGATACACTTGCCGCAGTCTAGAGAATAATTTTTTTTTCACTCAATTATATAAACTACAGTCCAGTGAACAATTGTGAGGTGTGCGATACACTAGCCGCAGTCTAGAGAATAATTTTTTTCACTCAATTATATAAACTACAGTCCAGTGAACAATTGTGAGGTGTGCGATACACTAGCCGCAGTCTAGAGAATAATTTTTTTCACTCAATTATATAAACTACAGTCCAGTGAACAATTGTGAGGTGTGCGATACACTTGCCGCAGTCTAGAGAATAATTTTTTTTCACTCAATTATATAAACTACAGTCCAGTGAACAATTGTGAGGTGTGCGATACACTTGCCGCAGTCTAGAGAATAATTTTTTTTTCACTCAATTATATAAACTACAGTCCAGTGAACAATTGTGAGGTGTGCGATACACTAGCCGCAGTCTAGAGAATAATTTTTTTTTACTCAATTATATAAACTACAGTCCAGTGAACAATTGTGAGGTGTGTGCAGGCTGGAGTCTAAAAAGACTACATTTTTTTTCAGATAGTAATTATACTGTCTACTGAATACGGTTTTGGCCTCAGATATTAACTCGACAGTTTGGTGAATATACAAAATGTTGAACCCAAGGGCTAACGGTCGAGGATGAGGGCGTGGGCGTGGTTGTTCAGTAGTGTAGGGGGCAGAGACCGTGGTCCTGGGCAGGGTGACATTGTACATGCTGATGAGGGAGCAGTGGAACGCCGCAGAGTTTGCTCCCTAGCTTCATCTCGCAACTTACTGGTTCACGTGGTACACCACTATTGAAACCACAACAGTGCGAATAGGTGATGATGTGGATAGCGGACAATGCGTCAAGCAGAACATTTCCACTTTCATCCCTGTAGAGAAAAGGAGTATGAGAGTGAATCAATATCAACACGCCCTGGTGCACAAGCTGAAACAATCCTTCCCATCTGACACCGCTAGCGGCAGAGGGCGTGGTTCTGTGGGCCAAGTAGCGGGGGAGAGGAGGCGAGTAGGCAGCTTGTCCAGCACTGGCAGTGGAACGCTCTCCAATGCCTTTGCCAGTTTTATGTCACCCCAGCAAGACACTGTCACCTGTCCCCAGTCTAGGCAGAGTAGGGGTGAGCTTTACAGAAAGATGGTGACCATACCAACGTCCGGACCGATCACTTTGCTCCATACAACTACTGGGTTTCAAAGCTGGACACGTGGCCTGAACTGGCACTGTACGCCTTGGAGGTGCTGGCCTGCCCTGCCGCTAGTGTGCTGTCAGAGCGGGTATTCAGTGCAGCTGGTGGCGTCATCACCGATAAGCGTACACGCCTGTCAACTGACAGAGCTGACAGGCTGACGCTTATTAAAATGAACAAAGCCTGGATTTCACCGGAATTCAAATCTCCTCTGGGGGAAAGCAGCTAAAGATTAACATTACTTATATATCCGATTCCTCTTCTCTACTCCTTCTCCTCCTTGTCGTCTTTGCCTAACGCTGACCTAAAAAACGCCATTTTTTAGAGTTCCAACTGGCACTCTTTTACCACAATTTTTCCGGAGGTCCACCTTCAGGCCCTCTCTTCAAACAATTTTTCCGGAGGTCCACCTACAGGCCCTCTCTCCAAACAATTTTTCCGGAGGTCCACCTACAGGCTTTCTCTCTAAACAATTTTTCCGGAGGTCCACCTACAGACCCTCTCTCTAAACAATTTTTCTTTGCACCTAGTTGGGTGCTTCCCTAACATGTGATGGGTATGTGCCTCGCCTTTCTTGGTCTGGGTGAGCACAATTGCCATGAGGGTAACCACCAGGCTGTTGCAGGAGAATTTGGGTTAATGGTGGGATTAGGCAGCCTCAGAGGCATCTATGCATGCTGCCCCTGCTGTTTCCTGTCCATGTCCATGGTGTTTCCATCATTTTCTGAGGTTTCCAGGTTTTCACCCAGCCTTCCCTAGGCAGAGCCTTGGTCCCCTGCAAAAATGCTCGAGTCTCCCATTGACTTCAATGGGGTTTGTTACTCGAAACGAGCACCCGAGCATCGTGAAAAGTTTGTCTCCAATAACGAGCACCCGAGCATTTTCGTGCTCGCTCATCTCTAGTGTCTATCTGTTTGTAAATAATCCCCTTGATCTGTCAATATACTGTAACATATCACAAATTTTTCCTAAAGTACAAGTAAACTTTAAGAACTGAATGTTTTCTTTCTTTGCTGCAGCTCTGAGTGGTCCCTGGTGGATGTGACTTTTTCTCATTTTCTGTCTTTTTCTAGATAATACACAGGAGGACGTTGTACTTATTTTTCGGTACAGGCCTGACTGGCTGAAGATATAAACCTCTCCCTGTCACATCCCTTCATCTACTGCTGAACAATTCCCAATGAAGCAGGCCTGTGCAGACACCAGTGCCAGAGATACAATGGAAGCCATGAACGTGCAGAAGATAATTTCCATCATTTTATGTTATTTTCTGGAAATGTTCCTGTTGCTGGTTTTGTGTGTGACGTTCTGTGATTCTGATATACAGAACCCTGCAGCTCAATGTCATCTGTAATGAAGAATTATACCTTTGAGTATGAATATTCTCAGGAAGGAGATATCATTATCGGAGGGATCGTCACTGTACATTCCTGGGTGACACCATGGTTCTGGACAGGGAGAAAAGAATACAACCGGATGTGTTCAGGGTAAGTACAATTATTAGTTATGCAGCGTTGGCATTTATTATATTTAGTCTATACAGGGATATATTTATTACCTTATGGTATAAACCCTTATGAAAGTTCTGTGATGAGCAACGTAAAATAATATAATAAATCCTGTCATGGAGGCCTATGTTGTGTTTGACAAAGATTTTATAGCAAACATGGTGAAGCCATTATAATAAAATCCCCTCCTTTGTACTTTGCTCTGTATATACAGGGTACCACCTGACATGGCGTGGCATGTGGGCATACAGAGTCCCTGCATCCCCGACAACCATACATGTTATGATGTCTAGATGAGCTCCTTCCACAGGAACCGGCTGATATAAAGTACATTTTTTTTTCCTGGGCTAAAGCTTCTTTCAAGTGGTCATATTGAATCAGCTGTGTGCACTCGGAAGCCATCACGGTCATGCCTACTATTGGCATGGATGCGATTAGCAGCATGTGACCCTATATGCATAAATGCCAAATCTCGTGGTGCGACGCCATTCTGCTCTAACTAGTGTAGGGACAGGACGCTGCTGCAGGCAGGGACAGTGTTAGGCTTCTAATGTAGCTGTGAATTCTGTTGGTGACCTATAGGCATTTTTGGTGGGTGCAATACAACTCCTTTGCACCAGTGACACAGAAATGCAATACTTAATCTGGCTGTTAATTCTGTCTGTGACCTATAGCCATTTTTTGGGGTGCAAAACACCTCTATGAAAATAATAATTCAATAATAATGAGGGAGACTGCAGGGAGAATGTAGGGAGAGTGCAGGAAGAGTGTAGGGAGACTGCAGGCAGAGTGCAGGGAGACTGTTGGGAGAGTTCACTGAGAGTGCAGAAAGATTTATGCTGCGTTACTTTTTTTATTCCTACATTTACTTATTACTACATCAGCCATAAATATAATTCAATACCAACAAGATGGAAGCTTTTACTATTCAAGTGCCAACCAGGTCTTCATGATGACCATCCTCATCTTTTGCTGGCATTTCTATTTCCAATCATCCTTCTAAAGTCTTCATGTCCTAGAAAAGTCAGTAAGGTGCAGAGAGAGGAAGGGCTGGATGTTCCTGATGACATTTTCTCATCATTAATAGATGATTTGGAAAAGGAGGAAAAGCAGATGGCAGAAGGAGGGCTTCCACCTGTAGGTCAGGAATATGCATATTGTGCCCCCACCTAACCAGCCAAACCCCATACTAGCAACATCTTCTATTTAAAAGTGCCACGAGGCCATTAACAATGAAGACCGACTATACAGTGTGGTCTTCATTATTAAATGAAAGGCAGCTGTCAGCTAATTAGAATGTGCAATTCTTCTCCGCAGCATGGCCACAACCTTCTCGCAGCTCCGCCTCTCCGTGTGGCCTTGCTCTAAGTCAAAGTGGCCTGGGTATACCTGATTTATAGCGATATTAATTGATTCTTAATCAATTCGGAACACATTGAATTTCTTGGCTAACTTTGGCAAAGTTATTTTTTTTTAAAACTTGGCTCATCTCTAGTCATCATCCACAGAGCAAAATTGTAGATTTTGAAATAGTTCTTTCTCCCCGGTTGAATTGTTTCTGTCTGCACTGAACTGTTTCAGATCATGTGCAGCAGGAAAAGCCATGGACACTGGTGCCTGTTTACACATGTTTAATTTTGTGGGACAACCTGCTGTTTTCATTGGCACCATAATCAAGGACACAAATATGACATTTTGATTACCTGAAATGTCTTTTTACACAGAAATGTATCAGCTCTCCAGCAAACCTCATGGACCGTATTACAGTAATTAATTACTAATAAAAGATACACCAGATATCGACCTGTCTGAGACATAAGATACGTAAATAACAAAACATATGAATAAAGCAATAAACAAATAGATAAACTTCTATTAACCCCTTAATGACCGGGCCTTCGTGACCAGACTGATTTTTACTAATCTGACATGTCACTTTATGTGGTAATAACTTTGGAATGCTTTTACTTATCCAAGCCATTCTGAGATTGTTTTCTTGTGACACATTGTACTTCATGATAGTGGTAAATTTGAGTCAATATGTTTCACCTTTATTTATAAAAAAAAATCCCAAATTTACAGAAAATTTGGAAAAATTTGTAAATTTCCAAATATGAATTTCTCTGATTTTAAGGCAGATAATGACAGCTGACAAAAAAGTTATTACTTTACATTTCCCATAAGTCTACATTATGTTGGCATTATTTTGAAAATGTCATTTTATTTTTTTATGACATTAGAAGACTTAGAATTTTAGAAGCAATTTTTAAATTTTTAAGAAAATTTCTAAAACCCACTTTTTTAAAAACCAGTTCAGTTATGAAGTCACTTTGTGGGCCTTACATAATAGATACCACCAAAAAATTACTCCATTTTATAAACTAGACCCCTTAAGTTATTCAAAACTGATTTTACAAACTTTGTTAACCCCTTAGGTGCTCCACAAGAATTAAAAGATGGAGAAGAAATTTCAAAATTTCACATTTTTTCAGTTTTTCAATTTCAATAATTTTTTTCCTATAACACAGAATGGGTTAACAGCCAAACTAAACTCAATATCTATTACCCTGATTCTTCAGTTTACAGTAACACCCCATATGTGGTTATCGACTACTGTATGGGTGAACAGCAGAGCTTAGAATAGATGGAGCACAATATGGATTTTGGAGAGCAGATTTCACAGGAATAATTTAAAGGTGCTGTGTTGCATTTGAAGATACCCTGAGAACCTCCCAAAGTGGAAACCCCAAAAAAGTGACCCCATTTTGGAAACTACACTCCCTAAAGTATTCATCTAGGGGTGTAGTGAATTTTTTTTTACATTTTGGAGTTTGTCTAATTTTCCAAATTATAATTGGCTAATGAAATATGGAGGATTAAAAACCAGTGGATTGCATAATAAATTAAAAAAGGCCAAAAGTGCATAAAAGAAGTAAAAATAAAATTAAACTGATTAAATTAATAATCTTGGGAAGTGTGGTAAATGCGGAAACACTGCCTATTGCAAAGTCCAGGCTTATCTGGACAGGTGTCACATTGATATACGGTGTCCCGTCGTATCCCATTCTTATAACAGATTCTACATTCTTTTGGGCTCCGCTTTTTTTTACAGTAGGAGGCACCTCTGATGGGAAATGTTGCCCCGGAATATTTCTGCTTTCCAAATATTAAATTTTTTATGATTTTTTCTGGAAAATCAAGATATGTTCCTTGGTTCCCTGCTTTTTGGAACATAACAAAAGAATTATACAGGGCTACTTGCATAAGGTGGGATGAAAGCTTCTTATACCAAATGCGGGATTTCCTGACCGCGCTATAGGGCTGCAGCATTTGGTTTGCAAGGTCCACCCCACCCATATATTTATTATAATCCTGGGAAGTGTGGTAAATGCGGAAACACTGCCTAATGCAAAGTCCAGGCTTATCTGGACAGGTGTCACATTGATATACGGTGTCCCGTCGTATCCCATTCTTATAACAGATCCTACATTCTTTTGGGCTCCGCTTTTTTTTTGCAGTAGGAGGCACCTCTGATGGGAAATGTTGCTCCGGAATAATTCTGCTCTCCAAATATTAAATTTTTTATGATTTTTTCTTGAAAATCAAGATATGTTCCTTGGTTCCCTGCTTTTTGGAACATAACAAAAGAATTATACAGGGCTACTTGCATAAGGTGGGATGAAAGCTTCTTATACCAAATGCGGGATTTCCTGACCGCGCTATAGGGCTGCAGCATTTGGTTTGCAAGGTCCACCCCACCCATATATTTATTATAATCCTGGGAAGTGTGGTAAATGCGGAAACACTGCCTAATGCAAAGTCCAGGCTTATCTGGACAGGTGTCACATTGATATACGGTGTCCCGTCGTATCCCATTCTTATAACAGATCCTACATTCTTTTGGGCTCCGCTTTTTTTTGCAGTAGGAGGCACCTCTGATGGGAAATGTTGCCCCAGAATAATTCTGCTGGCATGACTGCTTTCCTGGCGCTGCTCTCCAAATATTAAATTTTTTATGATTTTTTCTTGAAAATCAAGATATGTTCCTTGGTTCCCTGCTTTTTGGAAAATAACAAAAGAATTATACAGGGCTACTTGCATAAGGTGGGATGCAAGCTTCTTATACCAAATGCAGGATTTCCTGACTGCGCTATAGGGCTGCAGCATTTGGTCTGCAAGGTCCACCCCACCCATATATTTATTATAATCCTGTATGCAGACAGGTCTACGGACGGTGTTATCGGTGCCGCGCACAGGAACAGGGCTGCTGCTGTCTGGATGTCTAGATGTTATTATGAGGACATCTTTTTTGTCTCAATATTTTATAAGTAAGATGTCCCTATTGCAAAGGCCCTTTATTTCTCCAGGCTTCAGTTTTTGGTTGACTAAAGTCTTGGGCAGGCCTCTTTGATTGTGGCGTATGGTGCCACATGCCACTGTCTTTCTTACTGAAAGGCACCTGAAAAGGGGTACACTGGTATAATAATTGTCGATGTATAAGTGGTACCCCTTATCTTAAAGAAGATGCAGGAGATCCCAGACTATTTTACCTGCCACATTGAAGGAAGGGGGGCATTCAGGAGGGGAAAACTGTGTATCTTTGCCCTCATAAACTCTAAATTTGTAGATTCGCTCTCACAGAGCTTATATATTTTAGCCCAAATTGTGCTCTCTTCCTTGGCAAATATTGGCGAAATTGAAGCCTGCATTTAAAAAGGACAAGTGACTCGTTCACGGCAAACATTTTTTTCTGGGGTGTAAGCCTCTTTAAATTTTTCTTTTAAATAATTTATAAGGGGCCTACTTTTATAAAGCCTGTCGTGGCTGGGGTCATCACGTGGGGGGCACTGTGTGTTGTCAGCAAAGTGCAGAAATCGCAGGATTGTCTCAAATCGCTGTCTTGTCATTACTTCCCTGTACATGGGGGTATCGTACAAGACATCAGATGACCAGTAAGATCTGATAGTGTTTTTTTTAATGAGACCCATATTTAGAAGGAGGCCCCAAAACTTTAAAATGTCCACCACAACAACAGGGCACCATATGCCAGTCTTAGCGTAATATGAGGTGGGGTGACTAGCAATGAATTGAGCAGCGTATAAATTGGTCTGCTCGACCATCAAATTTATCAGTTCTTCTGATAAGAAGATTTTAAAAAATGCCACCTCCCTAAACCCCGTACTATCAAAATGGATGCCTGTGACAGAATAAAATTTTGGAACAGACGGAGCATATGACTCTGTGGGCATCCATTCGAGGTCAATGGTGCTAGTGCCAGGCAAAGAGCCTCGTCTGCGACTTTGCTGCGACTCGTCATCACTAGTGTTAGCGGATGATGACGAAATTTGAAACTGTTCGGTCTCGCTTGCACTTTCTGTATCAGAACAGATATATGCGTATGCCTCCTCTGCCGTATACGTACGCTCAGCCATTTTATATGGTGCAAACTACAATATATATATATATATATGTTATATTTTTTTTAATATTTTTTATTTATTTATTTTTTTACAAACGCCTAACTCTAATCCTAACTCCAATCCCAACTAATAGCCCTATTGCACTAACTACATCACTAAAGGAAGGGTGGTTGGAGGATGTGGTATGTTTGGGGCACTGTGGGGGCACTCAAAAAGGAGACCAGGGCAGCGCAGCTCTGATCTCCTAGTGACAAGTCACTGGACGATGGGGTGAGTCTGGGGCACTGTGGGGGCACTTATTTGACTTGGGGGTACTCTGTGGTGTGTTTAGGGCACTCTGGGGGCACTCAGACAGGAGACCAAGGCAGCGTAGTTCTGATCTCTAAAAGTTACAAGTCGCTGGAGGATGGGGAGGATGGGGTGAGTCTGGGACACTGTGGGGGCACTTCTGTGATTCACTTGACACTGTGGGGGCACTTATTTTACTTGAAGGGCACTTGTGTGGCACTCTGACAGGATGCAGCTCCGATCTCCTCATATGTAAACTGTCAGAATGAGGAGATCGGAGCTGCGCTGTGTGCCGCCAAGCTGGACGCGCTGTGATTAGTCATGTAGGCTCTGATTGACCTTTCACAGCGATCGGGAGGCAGGGAACACAGTGATCGGTCCATTGATTGATGCCCTAACAGCTCTGCTGTCGCTGACACCCGTTCAGATGCCGGTGTCACCGCAAGTATACTTGCGGTGACACTTTAATTTCATGACGTACTGTGCACGTCATGATGCGGTAACTAACACCACATCATGACGTACATAGTACGTCACTCGTCACTAAGGGGTTAACCAGGCCATTTACCCACTTACTGACCAAGACTAATTTTTTGAATTGGAGTCACTTTATGTGGTAATAAATTTGGAATGCTTTTACTCTAAACGATTCTGAGACTGTTTTCTCATAACACACTGTACTTAATGTTAGTGATAAATTTGTGTCAATATGTTTTACCATTATTTAAAAAAAAAATACTGAACATTTGGAAAAAAAATCACTGTTTTTGAAATTTGAATCTCTCTGCTTTTAAGGGCTTATGCATGCAACTGTGGCTTAGGTCCGCAACCGATCCACAATTTTTGTCGGTCGGATGCGAACCCATTCACTTTAACGGGGCCGCAAAAGATGCGGACAGCACTCCATGTGCTCTCCATATCCACACATATCAATATCTTTGCAGTCCGCAAAATTATAGAACATGTTCTATTCTTGTCCATGTTATGGAGAGGGGCCAGCCGTTCCATTTCACAAAATACGGAATGCTCACGGCCAGTATCCATGTTTTGCGGATCAGCAATATGAGGACCACAAAACAGCCCACAGGTGTGTGTGCATGAGACAGGTAGTAATACCTCATAAAAAAAAAGCTATTATTTAACATTCAACATCTATTTTATGGTGGCAACATTTTGATAATGTCAATTTATTTGTTTAGAACGTTAGCAGAACTTTAGAAACAATTTTTTACATTTTCAAGAACATTTCTAACTTTGTTAACCCTTTCAAGACAAAGCCATTTTTCACCTTTGTGACCAGGCTTAATTTTGCAAATCTGACATGTGTCACTTTATGTGTTAATAACTTTGGAACACCAGACAACACCAGTGGCAGCATGTTACACTGTCATCAAAACCAGATCTATTTATTGGCTTTACCTGGAGAAGTGTGAAAATCTTCTTAGATCCATGCCTGGTTAATTTAGACAAAAGTGATGTTTTGAACACTGGCAGAGGACAACTTGGTGTGTCACCACTAGTGTTGAGCGAGCACCTTTGTGCTTGTATGCTCGGGTGCTCTGGCCGAGCACTAGGGGGTGCTCGAGTGCGCGACCGAGCACCTGAGCATAATGTAAGTCAATGGGACTGAACCAGGCGCCCCCCCCAAAAAAAGGCCCCAAATCTTCCAATAGCCCTTAAAAGGGCTTTTATTTGTTTTTAAAATAAATTCTATCACTGCCTAGCCATTTATGTCCCTACACTATCTGTCCCTCTTTGTGGCAGCTCTCCCTGACTAACACTGGCCGGGAAGGCGTCACCGGGTGCTGTATAGCACCCGATGACACGTTCCCGGCCAACCAATCAGTGTAATGCCAGTAGCTAAGATGGCTACTGGCTTTACACTGAATGCCATCCCTCCCCGCACGCTAATTAATTAGCATGCGGGGAGGGGACTCGATCATGGCGCTCAAGTACACCCAGTGTTCGGCCGAACACCGAGTGGACCCAAGCACCAGCATGCTTGGCTGAACAACGAGTTCGGCGGAGCATGCTCGCTTATCATTAGTCACCACTCCCTGCAGCACTAAAACAACCTCTTCATGATGACACTGGAGGCTAGGCAAGAATGAATACCAAGAACGTACTGGGCCTCTGTTCTAGTCTACCTGCCCAAAAGTCCATGGGATTGGGGAACAGGGTTTGTACCAAAGAGAAGGAAGAGACCAGGTAAGACTGAACCTGGGCATTGAAGTGATAGGTCTCAGGTTGCTGATTTGCCTGGCCCGGCGTAAGTAAAAACTGGCAGCAGAGAGTACTGGAAGTGGGTGACCCTGTGGGAAGCGGAGAAAGGCCTCCCTTTCAGACACTCTGGCAGCAAGCATCTGCTTGCTGAAAACAACTGCAAGCTGCGTACACAATGTTTTCTGGTAATAACGAAAATTTTCCAACCTTTTGGCAGGAGGAAAACATTCCCCTATTATTATTTATCCAAGCCATTCTGAGATTGTTTTTTGTGACATCTCATTCTTGATGTTATGGGTAAATTTGGGTCGATAAAAGTTTTATCTTTTAATTATAAAAAATCCTAACTTTACAGAAAATTTGGGAAAAAAAAATGTAATTTTCTAAATTAAAATTTCTATGCATTAAAGAGAGATAGAAATGCCTCATTAAATAGTTTTTACTTAAGATTCCCTATATGTCTAACTTTATATAAGCATCATTTTGAAAATTACATTTTACTTTTTTTTTAGGATGTTAAAAAGTTTAGAATTTAAGAAGCAATTTTTCAAATTTTCTATAAAATTTTCTAAACCGACTTTTTCAAGAGCCAATTCAGTTCTTTGACTGTCACTTTGAGGTCCTTACATAATAGAAACCACAGATAAATGACCCCATTTTTGAAACTATACCCCTCAAATTACTCAAAATTGGTTTTACAAAATATGTTAACCCTTTAGGTGTTCCACAAGAATTAACCCCTTAACGCCCAATGACGGCTTATACCGTCATGGGCAGGAGCCGCTTGCCGCCCCATGACGGGATAAGCCGTCATGGCATTAAACTGTCACCATGTCTGATGACATAGTGACAGTGCTGAGGCTGTTACTTACAGCTAGGGGTCTCAGCTAACCAGCCTGGGACCAATGGGGGCGGTCTGGGCTAGTGATCGCTGTGATTGGCTAGTCTGTTCAGACTAGCCAATCACAGCGATCGTAACTGAAATAAACGGTAAAATAAATAAATAAATGTAATAATATGTGTTATATAGATATATATATATCCCCCCACCCCGCTGTTTTCTCTGATGGCCGATTGGGGGGGTTAATGTGCGGGCGGGCGATGTGCGGGTGGCTGCGGCGGGAGTGCCGCCCGCAATGATTTTTCAGGATGGCAAGCGGTTTTCAAGCAGAGTATCAGCATACAATGTCAGCAGTTTAACCCCTTCCATGCCGCGGTCCGTAGGGACCGCTGTATGGAAGGGGTTAACAGGGAGGGAGCTCCCTCCCTCTCCCATCAGGCGCCAATGGTGTGGCCAGAAGAGAGGGAGGAAGCTCCCTCTCCTTCCCATTGGGACGCTGCTCTGCTGTGGCAGCGTCCCGATGGTTACCATGGCAACCGGACGCTTTCAGAAGCGTCTGGGTTGCCATGGTGTAAGCTAAGCCTCATCAGGCTCCTGCTAAAGGCAAGAGCCTGACAAGGCTTAGCAAGAGTGAAAATGCACTGCAGTACACTACAGTATATAGTGTTCTGTAGTGTATTATAGAACAATCAGACCCACTGGATCTTCAAGAACCAAGTGGGTCTGAGTCTATTTTCCCCCCAAAACTCAAATTTGAAATTAGTAAAAAAAGATAAAAAATACCCGAAGCATGTTAGGTATCGCCACGTTCGTAACAACCTGCTCTATAAAAATATCACATTTCCTGACCCCTCAGGTGAACACCGTAAAAAAATAAAAATAAAAACAGGGTCAAAAAAGCCATTTTTGTCACTTTACATCACAAAAAGTGTAACAGCAAGCGATCAAAAAGGCGTATGCCCCTCAAAATAGTACCAATCTAACTGTCACCTCTTCCCGCAAAAAATGAGCCCCTACCTGAGACAATTGCCCAAAAAATAAAAAAACTACAGCTCTCAGACAATGGAGACACTAAAACATGATTTTTTTGTTTCAAAAATGATATTATTGTGTAAAACTTAGATAAATAAAAAAACTATACATGTTAAGTATTGCCACATTCGTAACAACCTGCTCTACAAAAATATCACATTAGTTAACCCCTCAGGTGAACACAGTAAAAAATAAAAAATAAAAACTGAGCCAGAACAGCCATTTTTGTTTACCTTGCCTAACAGTGTAATATAAAGTGATCAAAAATCATATGTACTCCAAAATAGTATCAATAACACTGTCACCTTATGCCTTAGTTTCCAAAATATGGGTACTTTTTGGCTGTTTCTACTGTAGCGGTGCATCAAATGGGACATGGTGTCTCAAAACCAGTCCAGCAAAATTCGCCCTCCAAAAACCATCTGGCGCACCTTTCCTTCTGCGCTTGGCCATGCGCCCATACAGTAGTTTACAATCACATGCGGGGTGTTTCTGTAAATCGTAGAATCAGGGTCATAGTTTTTGAGGTTCTTTTTGCTATTAACCCTTGATTTGTTACAGGAAAAAATGGATTATAAATAGAAAATCTGCAAAAAAAGTGAAATTTTGAAATGTCATCTCCATTTTCCTTTAATTCTTGTGAAATACATAAAGGGTTAACACAGTTTGCAAAATTAATTTTGAAAACCTTGAGGGGTGTAGTTTCTAAAATGGGGTCATTTATGGTGGTTTCTATTATGTTAGCCCCACAAAGTGACTTCAGAACTGAACTGGTGCTTAAAAAAATGGTTTTGGAAAATTTCTAAAAAATTTAAAGAATTGCTTCTAAAATTCTAAGCCTTCTAACGTCCCCAAAAAATAAAATTGCATCTACAAAATGATGGCAACATAAAGTAGACATATGGGACATGTAAAGTAATAACTATTTTGTGAGGGATCACTATCTGCCTTAATAGCAGAGAAATTCAAAGTTTGAAAATTTCAAATTTTTCAAAATTTTCTGTAAATTTAGGATTTTTTTTATAAATAAAGGTGATTTATATTGACTCAATTTTACCACTGTCGTGGAGTACAATGTGTCATGAAAAAACAATCTTGGAATCAGTCGAATCGGTGAAAGAATCCCAAAGTTATGAATTAATAAAGTGACACATGGCAGATTTAAAAAATGTGGCTTTGGCATTAAGTGTAAAAGTAGCTTCGGCCTTAAGGGGTTAAAGGAAAATGGAGGTTAAATTTACAATTTTCAGTTTTTGTATAGATTTTTAATAGAGATGAGCGAGTATACTCGTACGAGCTTGGTGCTCGTTCGAGTACTAGGGTACTCGTAAGTACTCGCAGCTCGGACGAGTATCTCGCCATGCTCGAGGAAATGGCAACTTCCGCATCGTGCTTTTTTGGCACCTAAAAACACAGCCAATCACAAGCCAGGAGACTCTACAGTACACCCAGCATCACGTGGGGCCCTTACATGTCGATAGCAGGGGTTGGCTGGCCTGATCAGGTGACCCTGGAATATACTACCGACTGGCCGCGGCGCTTGGCTCAGATGCCGTCTGGATGTCGTTAGGGATAGAGCTGCTGCCTTTCAGGGACAGTGTTAGGGCCTGCATTTAGTTCTCTGTTAGGCAGGGATCACCCACAAAGAACCCAACAGCCCTTCTAAGGGCTAGAAGACATTTTTTTTTTGTCTCCTGGCTTGGCTGGCTGGATGGCACTAGTAGTGCAGCTATCGCCATATATAACCCTGTTTTTTTTTTTATTGTTCTATCTCAGTGATACAAATCCATTGCACACAGCAGTGTGAAACCATTCTGTGTGTCACAGTTCAGCACTGACTCACTCCAATCCATATATACTGTCCAGGTGACGCTTTCTGTACGTCAGAGAATACAACCAAGTCATTTGCTACCAATATCATCTACCGCTTGATCCAGAAAATTCTCTGTGCAACATTTGTCTGGGTCGCAGACTAAATAGCCACCGTTAACAGGGTGTCAGTCAGTTCTACCATAGTTCCTGCACGTCACGTTCCCAAAAAAACTAAATTTATTTATTTTTTTTATTTTTTTCAGTTGTTTTTGCTCAGTGATACAAATCCATTTGACTCAGCTGTGTGTAACCTTTCAGTGTGTCACAGGTCAGCACATTCGCTCC
>ONZH01017807.1:0-80758 GCA_900303285.1 Rhinella marina
GAATATTGATGCCCCCCCCCATCTGGGAAAACAGAGTCTGACAATATATTCATCCTTACTCCGAGTAATGGATATGCTACTAATTATCGTTTCTCGAGAAATAGGAGAATATTTATGTTAAGCACTCAGCCGCTGATCATTCCCAGATGGTGGTAGACAGACCTTTATTCTCCGTCAGGGTCACAGAGGTCACCTGTCTCCCACACTGGCTGCGGAGAGACATTGAATATTATACAAAGAGAACCTACTAATGAATTAATATATATATACATATACCATATATCTATATTATACAGTATATGGTCTTACACTAAAATGAGACATAAATTTACCTCTGATTACAAGGGGGCACTCCTCTGGCTCTTCCAGCTCAACCTTCTTTCCCCCAGCCTGCCCCCCCACCTACAGGCCCTCTCTCCAAACAATTTACGTCTTTTTCCTATCTTTCTCTCTCTCCAAACTATTTTTCCGGATAGCTGCCATATACGGTATTAAACTGAGTAGTATACATAGAACATATACCACACTTGATCTATACCAGGGGTGCACAACCTGAGGCTCTAGGGCCACATGCGGCCCTTGATACCATTCTGTGTGGCCCCATCCATCTGGTAACAGACATGTATGTCCATGTTTTGTGGCTGCTCACATGCATTTTTCATGTATTTCTCCCATTAGATGGGACTCCTGGAACTGTAACTAGACATTAATGGTATACACTGTGTGTTCAATCTGCCATAAATACAGTATTTCAGTTGGTAATACCCCTTTAAATTTTATTTTTGGCCCTTGACGTTGGTTCAGTCGGACAATGTGGCCCCCACCCAGAAAACTTTGTGCACCCCTGATCTATACCGAACGTCACTTTTAAAAATACGTCATTTTCCTCTCTTTCTCTCATTTGTCTGGGTTGCAATTAAGCAGACCACGTCTGCCTAATCTAATAGTTTCCGTGTAATTGCTCCATACTGCACTTCTTTTTCCTCTCTCTCCAAACTATTTTTCCGGATAGGTGCCGTATACGGTATTAAACTCAGAAGAATACATACCGTACCGGTTTATGCTACAGTTTTTCCAAATCCATCCGGGTGTTGTCACCACCACACACGCTAGCCCAGGGGGCACTCCTCTGGCTCTTCCAGCTCAACCTTCTTCCCCCCAGCCTGCCCCCCACCTACAGGCCCTTTCTCCAAACAATTTACCTGGATAGGGGACGTATTAGATATTATACTGATTTTTGTTTCTTCCTCTTTTAATTGCCTCCTGACCTGTGATAGGCAGAGCATGGACACGTCCCCTTAGCTGCAGTAGAAAATACACTCCCCTGGCCAGAGCAAGCTCTTTTTCCTTTTCCGTTTTCAAAAAATCCATGAAATATATGGTCCCAAGATAGGTGCCGTATACGGTATTAAACTGAGAAGAATACCTACCATACTGGTTGATGCTAGAGTTTTTCCAAATCCATCTGGCTGTTGTCACCACTACACACACTAGCCCAGGGGGCACTCCTCTGGCTCTTCCAGCTAAACCTCTTTCCCCCCAGCCTGCCCCCCACCTACAGGCCCTCTCTCCAAACAATTTACCCGGATAGTGGACGTATTAGATATTGTACTGATGTTTTTTTTTGTTCTTCTTTTAATTGCCTCCTGACCTGTGATAGGCAGAGCATGGACACGTCCCATTAGCTGCAGTAGGAAAGACACTCCCCTGGCCAGAGCAAGCTCTTTTTCCTTTTCCGTGGTGGAAAAATCCATGAAATATAGGGTCCCAAGATAGGGGACGTATACGTTATTAAACTGAGAAGAATCGATACCGTACCGGTTGATGCTACAGTTTTTCCAAATCCATCCGGCTGTTGTCACCACCACACACGCTAGCCCAGGGGGCACTCCTCTGGCTCTTCCAGCTCAACCTCCTTCCCCCCAGCCTGCCCCCCACCTACAGGCCCTCTCTCCAAACAATTTACCCGGATAGGGGACGTATTAGATATTGTACTGATGTTTTTTTAGGTTCTTCTTTTAATTGCCTCCTGACCTGTGATAGGCAGAGCATGGACACGTCCCCTTAGCTGCAGTAGGAAAGACACTCCCCTGGCCAGAGCAAGCTCTTTTTCCTTTTCTGTGGTCGAAAAATCCATGAAATATATGGTCCCAAGATAGGGGACGTATATGATTTTAAACTGAGTAGAATCGATACCACACATGCCCCACTAGTAGAATTTGGGGTAATGGTGGGATTAGGCAGCCTCAGAGGCATCCATGCATGCTGCCCCTGCTGTTTCTTGTCCATTTCCGTGGTGTTTCCATCATTTTCTGAGGTTTCCAGGTTTTCACCCAGCCTTCCCTAGGCAGAGCCTTGGTCCCCTGCAAAAATGCTCGAGTCTCCCATTGACTTCAATGGGGTTCGTTATTCGAAACGAGCACCCGAGCATCGGGAAAAGTTCGACTCGAATAACGAGCACCCGAGCATTTTAGTGCTCGCTCATCTCTAATGAGGACCCTAACTTCCCTTTATTATTTTCCGTTATAACATGGTTATGACGGAAAATAATAGCATTCTTAAGGCAGAATGCTAAATAAAATGGCCTTCTAGGGGTTAAAAATAATAAAAACTCACCTTGTCCACTTGATCACGCAGCTGGCGTCTTCCTTCTTCTTCTTTCAGGACCTGCAAAAGAACCTGTGGTGACGTCACCACGCTTATCACGTGGTGAGCGCAGTGACGTTACCGCAGGTCCTTTTGCAGGTCCTGAAAGAAGAAGAAGAAGGAAGACACCGGCTGCACGATCAAGTGGGCAAGGTGAGTTTTTTTATTATTTTAACCCCTAGAAGTCCATTTTATTTAGCATTCTGCCTTAAGAATGCTATTATTCTCCGTTATAACCATGTTATAACAGACAATAATAAAATTACCCGAACACCGAACTTTTGTGCCCGTGTACCCGAACTCGCAAAGTCCGGTACGAACCCAAAGTTTGCAGTTCGGGTTCGCTCAATCCTACTCCCTGCCTTTGTGTTCTCTCATTTGCCATTGTGAGTCGTGTCTCTGACGGAATCCTGTCTTACTCTTTCTCCTCCCCTCTCTATAGACTTGTATGACATCATGTAATCGGATCCTTCAGTGATCTGGTTAGACCTGGATGGTTTCAAGAGAAATTTCAAAGAAAAAAATATTTAGCAAATAGGATGGAAGTGGGGAAGCTGATAACTGGAGAACTAGACATTTTATCTGATAAGATGTATTACAAAGTTTCTTATAGTTGATTGTACTATTGATTTTTGAAAAGTGTGAAAAGTTAATGACCATTTAAATGCTTTTATTTATTCTTGAAGCTTTTGGCATTGTAGGGTTGTGTTCTTATTTATATATACGGGTATATTTAAAAATCTGTATAAATAAGCCTTTTTCATATATTTCTCCTTTTTTAGCTAACCTGTTTAAATTATTAATGGATAAGAACTAAATAATATGAATAATGTATATATTTGAATATGTTACACATGTCATATATATTCTGCATCAATAGCTATACATACTATACAGAAAATGTTCATATGATTCTTTTAAAGCCGGCTTTTGACACTGTTCTGGATATTCATCACAGTCCAACTGCCACAAGTTGAATAAAGTCATTTATTAAATTGACATACGCATTGCATGTTAATTGTTGGCTTCCTGTTACTTGTAAGTATATTACTCTGGAAATCACAGCTGGAACATATGTCTAATTTTCTGTGAAACAGAAAAGTTCATACAATTTCAGTTTTCATTTTCAAAGAAAAATAGTAAGGGTTCAGTGTAGGTAAATTAGACTATAAAATGCTCATCGTGTCAATCCTGACCATTGCAGCAATTGTGATATGTAATTTCAAAAGATACAGGAAAAAAAAACAAAATAGCATTCTTACTTATGCTGCCAAGATAACACAAAATGACTGTTTTCTTATTGACAAAAGAAACTCATAAACTAATTGTTCCTCATACAATGTACTTTACATTACTTAAACCCATTTATCAAAAACAAGTATTAAATGATTTACTGTTTTATAATAAATTCATTAATATTTATTCCCTTTTTACAATTGCCTGTCAGAATGCACATTATGTTGTGTATAGTATAGTAGAGTTTGAGAGGTTTCAAAGGCAACTAAAGCTACATTCGTACAGTATCTCAGATGTGTACTGGTTTTCCAGCAGAGGGACAGACTGCCGGACTATGCCATATCCGGCATAGCCGGAAACTCCTACACCACAGATGACCACAGGATCCCCATTGATTGTAACTGACGGGTTTCCGGACAAATAACAAGGCATGCAGGGTTATTTTTCAGGCAGAAAGTCGGCATTCACGCTGGCTCCCTGGCATATCCCAGTGTAGTCAATGGGAATCTAGCAGTGTAATGCATGGTACAACTATGCCAAATACGGTGTTCTCCAGTAGTTTGTTCCCCTGCTGGAACAGACTACCTAAATACACATTGAGGAATAAGCTGACTACAGGACCCAGAAAGAGTATAAAAATTAGGGTTAGCTAATTTTGTCACAGTACAGTATATATATATATATATATATATATATATATATATATGTATATATATATATATATATATATATATATATATATATTTTTTTTTTTTATACACTGGCGATTTTGCAAGTTTTCCAATGTACAATTAATGGCGAGGTCTGTAACTTTTCTTTCGTAAGTGCGCTTCAACTGTGAGAGACAGAATCCAAAAAAAATCCCAAAAAATCACATGGTATGATTTTTAAATAATTAATTAATTTCATTACATGAAATAAGTATTTCAATACACAATAGAAAAACAAAACTTAAAGAAGAACTTCCGCAAAAAATTTTTATTCCATGTCCTGCTAGAAATGTACATGATGTGATCTGTAGTAAATGTCATTTTCTTACCTGTGGCTGTATTTTTGAGTTATATCTCCCTGATGTTTCTCATCTGTGTCATGTGACTAGGAATCAGACCCACCAACTCACACAGCATCGTATGTGTGGACAGGAAGTCAAATTCTCTATGCATTCCTATGGGAGCCTCACTTTCAGTCTCATAGGAATGAATAGAGCAGTAACTGGTTTCCTGTCCTGGGTCAGTTGGAGGTGAGTGAGTTGGTCACATGACCCAGCTACAATAAGAAGAGAGGGGATAACTCAGAATTACAGTCTCTGATGAGAAGATTGCATTCACTACAGATTATATCATGCACCTTTCTAACAGGGCAGAGAATAAAACATTTTTTGTACAGAAACCTTAGTTTGCAATTACAGAGGTCAGACATTTCCTGTAGTTCTTGACCAAGTTTGCGCACACTGCAACAGGGATTTGGCCCACCCTTCTATACAGATCTTCTCCATATCTTTCAGGTTTTGGGCTGTCTTTTGGCAACATTGAGTTTTAGCTCCCTCAAAAGATTTTTGATTGAGTTCAGGTCTGGAGAGTGACTAGGCCACTGCAGGACCTTGAAATGCTTCTTATGAAGCCACTCCTTTGTTGCCCTGGTTGTGTGTTTCAGGTCTTTGTCATGCTGGAAGCCCCAGCGACAACCCATCTTAAAGGAGGTTGTTGGCCAAATTCTCGCAATACATGACCTCATCCATCCTCCTTTCAATATGGTGCAGTCGTCCTGTCCCATTTGCATAAAAGTGCCTTAAAGTATGATGTTTCTACCCCCATGCTTCATGGTTGGGCCAGTGTTCTTGGGGTTGTACTCATCCTTCTTCTTCTACCAAACAGTGAGTGGAGTTGATACCAAAAAGTTCTATTTTGGTCTCCTTTGACCACATGAACTTCACCCATGCCTCCTCTGGATCAACCAGATGGTCAATAATGAACATTAAATGGGCTTGGACATGTGCTGGCATGAGCAGGGGGACCTTGCGTGCCCTGCAGGATTTTAGTCCATGACGGCGTAATGTGTTACTAATGGTAATCTTTGACACTGTGTTCCCAGCTCTCTTCAGGTCATTGACCAGGTCCTCCCATGTAGTTCTGGGCTGACTCCTGACATTTCTCAGAATTATTCTTACCCCACGAGGCAAGATCTTGCATGGAGCCCTAGACTGATGAAGATTGACAGTTATCTTGTGCTTCTTCCATTTTCTAATAATTGCACCAACAGTTGTTGCCTTCTCACCAAGCTGCTTGCCTATTGTCCTGTAGCCCATCCCAGACTTGTGCAGGCCATAATTTTGTCCCTGGTGTCCTTAGACAGCTCTTTGGTCTTGGCCATGATGAAGAGGTTGGAGTGTGATTTATTAAGTTCAAACAGGTGCAAGTAATACAGGTAATGAGTGCAGAGTAGGAGGGCTTCTTAAAGAAAAACTAACAGGTGTGTGAGAGCCAGAATTCTTGCTAGGTGGTAAGTGATCAAATACTTTTTTTAATGCAATATAATGCAAATGGATTATTTGTAAATAATATGATTTTCTGGATTTACTTTTTTCTGGATTCTGTCTCTCACAGTTGAAGTGTACCCATGATATAAATTACACACCTCTACATTCTTACAAAATCGCCAGTGTATTAAATACTTATTTTGATACTTATTTTTTCCCTCTATACTCTCTCTCTCTCTGTCTCTCTCTCTCTCTCTCTCTCTCTATATATATATATATATACCGTATATATAGTCAATATGGAGATCTACCCAATGGTCTATTTATACACATGATTGTATTCATAGCCAGGGGGTATTTCCAATATCTGGGGGAATGAAGGCTTCTACATAAACATAAGAGGGGGCGTTCTCTACTTTAAGAGCAGTGAGTCTATGAAACTCTTCCAGAGGAGGTTGAGATGTTCTGCATGAATAAAAAATCGATAAACTTGCTATGGAATTGTTACGTTTCTGCAAAATAAAGTGGGGACTATAAAAGACAATCTGTAAAATAAAGAATACAGACTAAGAAACACTGTCAAAAATAAATTATTTTTAATCATGTAAAGAAATAAGAATTACATTGTATCATTTCTATTGATGACAATGAAACATTTACACTGAAATGAGGCAAATGTGTTTCCACAATTCAACATTACTTAGGTTAATTATTCCTAAACAGATGTGTTTTTTGCAGCACTGACAATGCTGATGAAATAATAATACATTCATATCAGAGTTCAACAGAAAAAAATATATTTTGAACATTAATGTGTCTGAAAAAAAGCAGTGAATGGCTCTGAAGACAACAGCTACTGGTCAATCATTAGAAACTAGATACACTATACACCTTATAGTGGAAATTCAGGAAAATATCTTGTTACATAATATTCTATATTCAATTTTACTCACGTGGTATCTTCCTTTTACTGATTTATAGCAAGTACAGTGGTCCTTCAATTTACAATGGCTTCAGGTTACAATATTTTCAACGTACAATAGTCTTTCCTGAGCCATTGTAACCTGAAATCAACATGCAATTCCACACTGATTAATTTTCTGTCTGTCTTATAATGTAACACTACCATGGCTCATACCTAAAATCTGGTGTATGGGAGGCAGACACTAACATATGAACACCGATAACTGGCCTGTATAAAAGTGGCGCCAATCAACCGATGAATGAGCGCAATGCTCGTTAATGGGATAAAACTGTCATTGATGCACACAAGTAAATTATAATTTCTGAGCAGCATATCATGTGGTGTAAACGGTGATCTGCTGCCCAGAAACAGTGCATCTATGGGGATCAGCAACAGCAGTAGCCATCACTTGTCCTTATACAGTGGAGGTGATTGATGCTTCACCTACACTAAATGAGCAGCCAAAGGAACTGTTCCTTCCCGATAATTTGCTGCAGGTTGGAACGTGTAAGTCAGCCTTTAGGTCTAGTTCATACATTGGTGATTTCCATCAGATATTGTGAGCTTAAAGGGAGTCTTCCACCTTTTCTTCACCTATATAACTTACAGCAGTGCCCCACAGAAGATTGCATACACATCCCAGACATACCTGTGTGCACTGTGTAGCTGAATTACATGTCCAGGAAAAGCACTTTTATTCTGCAAGAAAACAGCTCCCAAGTGCCCAGTTCTGCTGCAAACCAGACTGAACAGGGGAGGGCTGATTTAGTTGCTCGTATCTTGGGATTTGTAGCAGACAGAAAAATGGTTCTGACCTTCTTTGAAAGCTGACATTCAGCTTTCAAATGATACCACAATCGCAGCATTATATCCAGTATATTAGAAGATATAGATGTTAGAAATCAAGTCAGGGGAGAAAGCTGTTTTCACTTTACTAAAAGTGCTTTTTCTGAACATGGAATACAGACACACAGTGCACACAGGTATGGCTGGGATGTGTTTGCAATTTTCCGTAGGGCACTGCTGTTAGTTATATAGGTGAAAAACAGGTGAAAGACTCCCTTTAAACAAGGGGTAATGGAAAAACACCCATTAGCAATCACTCATTAATGTTGTAAAATAAATACACAAAAACAGTGGCAGAACTGCTGACCCCCTCCCCAGAAAAAAAAAGAAAAAAGTAAAAACTATATATTTTATGTACAGCAAAATTGTGTCATTAAAATACAGCCCATCCTGCAAAAATCAAGCTTTTAAATGGATACAGTATGTTGAAAGAGAAATAATAAAAAAAAGCTTTGATTTTGGCATTTAGGCTCAAAACTGGCCAGTCAAAAGGGTTTATTATATATGACCACTTTTACACCACAAACTCTGCAAAAATCTGATGACGAAAAGCTAACCCTAGAACAATATAGTGAAAATGATAAAGTGACTTAAAATGATATGGAGAATAGATTGTTTTGCTTGTCTAATTTTAGAAAATATATAAATAGCATTTTGGCATGAAGCTGTTTGGTCCATCCAGAGATGGTGTACAAGAGAACATAGGAGGTGACCTATGTGCTGCTGGCAATGATTCAGACTCCTGGCTCATGTTCTTATGGTGAAGTCCCCTTAGAAATGTAATGCATAATCTGAATAAAATAAATTCCCAGCTGAGTAGATACAGTACAGACCCAAAGTTTGGACACACCTTCTCATTCAAAGAGTTTTCTGTATTTTCATGACTATGAAAATTGATGACACTGAAGGCATCAAAACTATCAATTAACACATGTGGAATTATATACTTAACAAAAAAAGTATGAAACAACTGAAAATATGTCTTATAATCTAGGTTCTTCAAAGTAGCCACCTTTTGCTTCGATTACTGCTTTGCACACTCTTGGCATTCTCTTGATGAGCTTCAAGAGGTAGTCACCTGAAATGGTATTCCAACAGTCTTGAAGGAGTTCCCAGAGATGCTTAGCACTTGTTGGCCCTTTTGCCTTCACTCTGCGGTCCAGCTCACCCCAAACCATCTTGATTGGGTTCAGGTCTGGTGACTGTGGAGGCCACGTCATCTGACGTAGCACCCCATCACTCTCCTTCTTGGTCAAATAGCCCTTACACAGCCTGGAGGTGTGCTTGGGGTCATTGTCCTGTTGATAAATAAATGATGGTCCAACTAAGCGCAAACCGGATGGAATAGCATGCCGGATGGAATAGCATGCCGCTGCAAGATGCTGTGGTAGCCATGCTGGTTCAGTATGCCTTCAATTTTGAATAAATCCCCAACAGTGTCACCAGCAAAGCACCCCCACACCATCACACCTCCTCCACACGCTTCACGGTGGGAACCAGGCATGTAGAATCCATCCGTTCACCTTTTCTGCTTCGCACAAAGACACGGTGGTTGGAACCAAAGATCTCAAATTTGGACTCATCAGACCAAAGCACAGATTTCCACTGGTCTAATGTTCATTCCTTGTGTTCTTTAGCCCAAACAAGTCTCTTCTGCTTGTTGCCTGTCCTTAGAAGTGGTTTCCTAGCAGCTATTTTACCATGAAGGCCTGCTGCACACAGTCTCCTCTTAACAGTTGTTGTAGAGATGTGTCTGCTGCTAGAACTCTGTGTGGCATTGACCTGGTCTCTAATCTGAGCTGCTGTTAACCTGCGATTTCTGAGGCTGGTGACTCGGATGAACTTATTCTCCGCAGCAGAGGTGACTCTTGGTCTTCCTTACCTGGGGCGGTCCTCATGTGAGCCAGTTTCTTTGTAGCGCTTGATGGTTTTTGCAACTGCACTTGGGGACACTTTCAAAGTTTTCCCAATTTTTCGGACTGACTGACCTTCATTTCTTAAAGTAATGATGGCCACTCGTTTTTCTTTACTTAGCTGCTTTTTTCTTGCCATAATAAAAATTCTAACAGTCTATTCAGTAGGACTATCAGCTGTGTATCCACCTGACTTCTGCCCAACACAACTCATGGTCCCAACCCCATTTATAAGGCAAGAAATCCCACTTATGAAACCTGACAGGGCACACCTGTGAAGTGAAAACCATTTCAGGTGACTACCTCTTGAAGCTCATCAAGAGAATGCCAAGAGTGTGCAAAGCAGTAATCAAAAAGGTGGTTACTTTGAAGAACCTAGAATATGAGACATATTTTCAGTTGTTTCACACTTTTTTGTTAAGTATATAATTCCACATATGTTAGTTCATAGTTTTGATGCCTTCAGTGTGGATCTACAATTTTCATAGTCATGAAAATACAAAAAACTCTTTGAATGAGAAGGTGTGTCCTAACTTTTGGTCTGTTCTGTAGATGTTCATTTGTTACCGAATTTCAGTCAATCATTAGAACCTCACAAAAGAAAGTTATTTAAAAAAGTAAAATCACTGAAAATAATTGTACTAACACAATAAATGCAATTATTATATACTGACTAAACCCTCATTTGCATCTATTTTTTGTGATTTTTCTTTTATAAATGTAGCCATTATAGATGAGCGAATCTGCAAAGATTCGGTTCGCCGAATATTTGCAGAATTTTTAATAAGATTCACCTCTGATAAGATTTGATTCGGTCCAAGTTGCATTAAATAATATTCGTGTTCTGCGAACATTCTCACAAATACGTACGCATGAGTGTACAAAGTGCGTACAAAGCTTTAGCGTATTATTGTCTAGGCCCGCACAAATAACAAACATACAGTAAAAGTATGCTAATTAACTGAATACGTACGCATTAGAGTACAAATTATCAGATGCGTAGCATTAGCGTACAAGTTATATGATGCATACGTAGCGTTAGCGTACAAAGATTTAAGAAGAATCTTCTGAAGCGAATCTGAAAAGATTTGGATTTGCTTCAGTGTAGAAAAAAACTAATATTCGTATCGAATCTACAAAGCGGCGAATAGATTCGCTCATCTCTAGTAGCCATGTAAATCCTTGTAAATTTAGTTATCACTTTATGCAGGATGTTTTTTTTTTTTATCTTTTTCACTTTTTTTTTTTTTTTTTTGTCTGTAGTAGATACTTCAAGTCTGAATGCGCTGTTATTTTACCTTGGGAGTGGCATTCTAATGTGCATTTTTGCCCAGCCTATCCCATAGCTGTGGGTGCTCCTCCTCTCATTGGTTGCTTGGTGCACACAGTGGAAACTAGGAGCAGCACACTATACTGTATTTGCAGGGCCTGCACTCCTGAATATAGATGCCTTTATGGCATAGTTAGGTTTAGCGTAGGACCTGCCTGACTGAAACCACCTGGGTGCTGGTAGTCGGACACAGATTTTGATCAAAATATATTGGCTAAGAGTCTCAGATTTTATCATATCGGAATAAGGGCTTAGTCCATATATAATGTTTTCATCTATTGTACTAATGCATTATTTTCAGTGATTTTTCTTTTATGGTCATCCACATATTAATTTATCACATCGTGCAGGATGTTTTGTATTTTTTTCTGTGATTTTTGATTAGTTTGTACTAGTAGTATGCTCTTGAATGAGTGGCACCTTCAAGTGTGAATGCACTCCTATTTTGTCTTGGGAGTAGCATTTTTGTGCAATTTTGCACCGCCTAGCCCACAGGTGATCTTGATGGGGTGGTACATATGGATGTTTGGGCTCTTCTTATTGGTTGCTTGGTGCTCACAGAGGTAACAAGGAGCAGCACACGATATGTGCAGAGTCTGCTCTCCTGAATGTAGATGCCCAACAGCATAGGTAGGTTTAGAGTAGGACATGCCTGACTTAGACCACCTTGGTGCTGGTAGGCAGGCACAGATGTATTTTGATCAAAGTATATTGGCTGAGAGTCTCAGATTTTAACATAGAATGAGGGCTTAGTCTATATATTATATTTGTATTTATTGTGTTAATGTACTATTTTCAGAGATTTTCTTTTATAAATGTAGACATGCACATCCGCATACTTATTTATCACATCATGCAGGATTTTTTAAGTCTTTTTATGTGATTTTTGTTTAGTCTGAAGTATGTACTGGAAGGAGTGCGCTTCAGACACAAGTCTGAATCAGCTCCTATTTCACCTTGGGAGTAGCATTTTTTGTGCACTTTTGTACTACCTATTTCACAGGCAACCTTGATTTGGTGGTACACATATCTGTGAGTGCCCTTCTCATTGGATGTTTGACTGCATACAGAGGTAACAAGAAGCAGCACACTATGGTCTGCTCTCCTGAATGTAGACACTCAACAAAATAGATAGGTTTAGAGCAGGACCTGCCTGATTGATCTGTGCCTGCCTACCGTGTCGCTGGTAGGCAGGCACAGATGTGTTTTGATCAGATTGTATCATATCAGAATGCGGGCTTAGTCTATATATAATATTTGCATCTATTATTTTAGTGAGATTATTTACAGTGATTTTTCTTTTTTAAATAAGTATACCGTATTTTTCGCTTTAAAAGACGCACCTGATGATAAGACGCACCTAGGTATTAGAGGAGGAAAATAGGAAAAAATATTTTAAACCAAGAGGTGTGCTAAAATATTTAATAAAATAGCCATAATATTTTACACTGTTATGGGGGATCTAAGGATGGCACACTGTTATGAGGATATTTGGGAGATCTTTGGATGACGCACTGTTATGTTACTATAACCCCCTCATCTTTTAGAATATACCCATGTACTGCAGTACATTGGTTTATTCTTAAAGATGTGGGGGGTTATAGTCATATTTAATATCAGCACTGTCCATGGACTATACTGTAATTGGCCTGTGTTTATATAAAAAAAACTATAACCATCCATAAGAATGCACCTATTTACTGCAGTACATAGGTATATTCTTAAGGATGAGGGGGGTTGTAGTCACATTTAATATAAACACTGTCCAGAGACTGTAATGTAATGTAATGGCATGTGTCTATATTAAATATGACAATAACCCCCTCATCCTTAAGAATGCACCCATGCACTGCAGTACATGGGTGCATTCTTATGGATGAGGGGGATTATAGTCATATTTAACACACAGTTAATTTTCAGTTCAGCCCCGGAGCTGTCACTTACCAGTGACTTTAGGTGACAGGGGATAGAACAGGGCGATGGAGGCCAGTTCCATTGGTGGTCCGTGGCTACGGCGCTCATGGCTGGACTGGAGGGAGGGGGTAAACTTTTTGGTGGAGGCGGCAGTTCCCGCCGGCGGACACCACCAATCAGCAGTACGTACGTGTGGGCGGGCGGCAGTGCAGCTGAGAAGGAGAACTGCTCTCCTCTCCCCTCCTCTTCTATGGAGCGGACCCATGCAGCAGCTACATATTAAGGACGCGTGGGCGGCAGCGCAGCGGAGAAGGAGAACTTCTCTCCCCTTCCCTCCTCTTCTATGGAGCGGACCCATGCGGCAGCTACATATTAAGGAGGTGCGGGCTAGCAGCATTCAGCTTCACTGAATGCTTAACTGCCGCCTCCCGCCCCACACTTAAAAGGCAGGAGCAGGAGCAGGCCAATTAAAAGCTCCTGCAACCCAGCAATACTGCTGGCCAGCTTGATTTTTGACAGATTCGCTTTATAAGACGCAGTCACTTATAAAGCGAAAAATACAGTAATTCTTTGCATTTTACCTTCTCTGACACTGAAATGCAGACTAATTGAGAAGTTAAAAAAAGAAGCAAACACATTCCAGATTACAGTAACTTTATGACCCATACTACAGCAATGTTTTAAACATACCTTTCTAAAGCAAAGTGCAATGTGAAAACCATATGTTACATGAACAGCGATTCAAATTAAAGGTCACCATGTAAGGTTAAATTTCGGCTGGAGAAAATGTATATCCATATGCAGAACTCCTCCAGTCTTCCAGCTCTGTGTCTGCAGGATGAGGAGAGCAGATTCTGTGCCCAGCATGTCTCTTCACTGCTTGTAGCTGCTCATCAAAGCCCCCAGCCCTGAGCCTGTGCTGCTGATGGTAAAAGGAGTTAATCTTTCCTGAAGAATCCAGTGGGAGGGAAGGCAGCAGCTTCCAGTGCACGGGGCGTGGCCAGCACAGTGACGTCTCATGTACAGACAAAGACCTGCTCCTCAGGCTTGTGCACAAAACATCATCAAAGCAGGGAGAGAAGCTGACGTCACAGGTCATTTGACCCTCAGTGAAATCTACAAAAGGAGCCACTGCAGATGAAGTAAGTGAATTGTAAACTCCTTACATTTGATTAGTTAGGAACATACAAATAACTCGGACAATCTTTTTAAGTCTAGGGTCAGACTGGGTTTTTTTTGGGCCCACCAGAGAAAATTATTCTCGGGGCCCCAACCCCATATCAATAATAAAGTCTAACAGATTTTGATTTATTTGATTTTGAAGTTATTGGCTTCGAAAGTTTTCCTGGACCTTTGGGGCCCAGTATAGTATAAGAGCCTGGGTCCTCCAGATGATCCTCTGGTTCTCTGGTGGGCCAGTCTGATACTCTGTGCACCATTGCCAATTCTGATTCCTCTGCCAACCTCTGCCTCTCCTTCTTGACTGGCAGGACCAGCCTCCTGCATATTCATCTTTACTGGCCCATTCAATCAAGCAGAGGGAGAGTCTGCCAGAGGAAGCAGGAGGGCCGAGGGTGCACAGTGACTTGGATTTGCCCACAGTGCACTTAACTGTTCATTTGCATATGGATTAAAAGTACTTTTTCTCCAGAATAAAACAATGGATCACTAAGTGAAAGTTATCATTACATTAATCTGAGCCCTATAAGGCATTGTGTCTGGTTTAGCTATGAATTTTCTGGTGGCAGATTACCGTTAAGGCTTCAAATCAAGTCTTTTCTTAAGTTTAACATATACATAAAACATATGTGTTAAATGTCATCCATCACTATAGATTCCCATTGTTAAAAAAAAAAAAAAGGATAATAAAGGATAGGACAAATAAAGGATAGAAAAGCGTAGTGTACTAAGTTTTGCATTATTTTTTTTCCCCAGCGTATATATGTGTATTGAATTTAGGGCAAAAACATGAACCCAGCCTTTCTATTCTTTATTATTTTCTACCTTTTAACCCCTTAAGGACCCTGCCATTTTTCACCTTAAGGACCAGGCCATTTTTAGCAAATCTGAGATGTCTCACTTTATGTGGTGATAACTTTAAAATGCTTTTACTTAGCCATATTAAAAAATACCAAATTTACCCAAAATTTTGAAAAATTAGCAAATTTCCAAATTTCAATTTCTCTACTTTTAAAATACATAGTAATACCTCCAAAAATAGTTACTTTACATTCCCCATATGTCTACTTCAGGTTTGGATCATTTTGAAAATGATGGGACGTTAGAAGGCTTAGAAGAAAATTTCAAAAACCCACTTTTTAAGGACCAGTTCAGGTCTGAAGTCACTTTGCGAGGCTTACATAATAGAAACAACCCAAAAATGACCCCATTTTATTAACTACACCCCTCAAGGTATTCAAAACTGATTTTACAAACTTTGCTAACCCTTTAGGTGTTCCACAAGAATTAAAGGAAAATGTAGACAAAATTTCAGAATTTCACTTTTTTGGCAGATTTTCCATATAAATCAATTTTTTCCATTAATAAAGCAGGGGTTAATGGCCAAACAAAACTCAATATTTATTACCCTGATTCTGTAGTTTACAGAAACGCCCCATATGTGATCTTAAACTGTTGTACGGGCGCACGGCAGGGCGCAGAAGGAAAGGAATGCCATATGGTTTTTGGAGGGCAGATTTCACTGGAAAAATTTTAAGTTGTCATGTCACATTTGAAGACGCACCCCTAGAGTAGAAACTCAAAAAAGTGACCCAATTTTGGAAACTACGGGATAAGGTGGCAGTTTTGTTGGTACTATTTTAGGGTACATACGATTTTTGGTTGCTCTATATTACACTTTTTGTGAGGCAAGGTAACAAAAAATAGCTGTTTTGGCATTGTTTTTATTTTTTGTTATTTACAACATTCATCTGACAGGTTAGATCATGTGATATTTTTATAGAGCAGGTCATTACGGACGCGGAAATCTCTAATATGTATACTTTTTTATTTATTTAAGTTTTACACAATAATATTTTTGAAATAAAAAAATATCATGTTTTAGTGTCTCCATAGTCTGAGAGCTGTAGTTTTTTTTTATTTTTTGGGTGACTGTCTCAGGTAGGGGCTCATTTTTTGCAGGATGAGGTGACAGATTGGTACTATTTTGGGGGGCATATACCTTTTTGATCACTTGGTGTTGCACTTTTAGTGATGCAAAGTGACAAAAAATTCCTTTTTTGACACTGTTTTTATTTTTTTATTGTGTTCACCTGACGAGTTAGATCATGTGAGATTTTTATACAGCAGGTTGTTACGGACATGGCAATACCTAACATGCATACTTTTTTTATTTATTTAAGTTTTACACAATAATATATTTTTTTAAACAAAAAAATAATGTTTTAGTGTCTTCATAGTCTGAAAGCTGTAGTTTTTTTTATTTTTTGGGCAACTGTCTCAGGTAGGGACTAGTTTTTTGAGAGATGAGGTGACGGTTAGATTGGTACTATTTTTGGGGGCATACACCTTTTTGATCGTTTGGTGTTGCACTTTTAGTGATGTAAGGTGACAAAAATGGCTTTTCTTACACCGTTTTTATTTTTTTTACAGTGTAGACCTGAAGGGTTACATCATGTGATATTTTTGTAGAGCAGGTTTTTACGGACACGGTGATACCTAACATGTATATTTGTTTTTCTTTATTTATGTTTTACACAATAATATCATTTTTGAAACAAAAAATCATGTTTTAGTGTCTCCATAGTCTGAGAGCTGTATTTTTTTTATTTTTTGGGCGATTGTCTCAGGTAGGGGCCCATTTTTTGCGGGATGAGATGACGGTGTGATTGGTATTATTTTTGGGTACATATGACTTTTTGATCGCTTGGTATTATGTTTTTTGTGATGAAAGGTGACAAAAAATGGCTTTTTTTTGCACAGTTTTTATTTATTTATTTTTATGGTGTTGTCCAGGCGGGGTGGATCATGTGATATTTTTATAGAGCAGGTTGTTACGAATGCGGTGATAGCTAATATGTATATTCTTTATTTTGTTCTATTTTTTACAATTTTATATGTCTCTTTTTATGGGGAAGGGGATTTTTTTTTAAATTGAAACTTTAATTTTTTTATTGTTAAAAAACTTTTTTTTTTTTTACTTTTTTTTACTTTTGACTTATGTTCCACTATGGGACTTCAATATTTCAGGGTCTGATCCCTGTTTCAATACAGCACAATACATCTGTATTGTGCTGTATTGAACTATCAGCGTCTTACACTGTAAGACTCTGACAGTTGCTTAGTAGACCCAGCGTTGTGGCTGGATCTCCTGGGCTTCCGTAGCTGGCAGTCCCGATGCCTATGCAAGGCATCGGGGCTGCCAGAACAACCATCGGGCCCCCACCACCGCCGCATGGGGACCTGATGGGGTTGTTCAAGCTGCCGCAAACCCTCTGTATGCCACAGTCAGCATGATAACACCGATGCCGGCGGATACAGCAGAGGCCCGGCTGTCAGTATCAGGCGGGCCCCTGCTGCGGATCGCGGCAGCACGTGCCACACTGCTGGTTAACCCTACAAGAATGCTCGTCTTAAGGCGTTAAGTACCGGCCAGTTAGGATGAGCATTCTCGTCCTAGGTCGGCAACGTGTTAAGGTCCATCCTTGGCTTAACTTTCCTGTTAGAAATGGGCCTAAAAGTAGGTCAGCAGAGGGAAACAAATGGGAATGTAAGCCTGTAGATATATAAAGTGGATGCTTCCTTGTTACCAAGAAGACTTTTCTTCAACAAGACCCCTCTGTGATGACAAAGTGAGACTAGGGTACCTACATACATAAGAGGCTCCGGCTTCTCTGGTGGCCAGAACTGTGGGAGTGCACACAGACCTGTACTTTTTCCTATAGTGTGCAAGCACGACCACCTCTGCCGGACTGCAGGGTGGTCGTAACCTCTGAATACAAGCAGTGTATAATGTGATGAAAAATGTATCAAGCCAGTAAATTAGGCAATATGGACAATCACAATACATTATTAAGTGCCTTAACTTTATCTACATGATAAATGCAAGTTACTAGAGTGAGACAACCCCTTTTAATATATAGAAAAACTGTGTCTGCCAGAACTCTGAATAAGTGGCCCTTTATATGGGCAGATTCTCAGCTAGATAATCGCTAACAAGCATTCATAGGAATGCTTATTAGCAAATATTTGGCTGTGTACCACGGATTACCCAATGAATGATCTAAATGATTGTTCATCGGGTAATCGCATAATTCATGCTATCACAAAAAATTATCAATTGCCAGCAGCAGACAATTCTGTGTAAACAGCATCTTCTGCGGGCAAGCAATGAGTCTGTACGGTGATGACCAATGACATGAGATCCTTTCTCCCCATACTGCAAAGGAGATAGCTGTACAGTGCTGTGAAAAAGTAGTCACTGCCAACTTACAACTTTCTTTTGTTTTTGCACATTTGTCACACTTAAATGTTTCAGATTATCAAATAAATTTGAATATCAGACAAATATAACCTGAATATACAAAAAGCAGTTTTTAAATGATGATTTCAGTTATCAAGGAAAAAAAGCTATCCCAAACCAACCTGGCCCTATGTAAAAAAAGAATTGCCACACTTGAAATAACTGTTATTAACCACAGTTTTTAGAAAGCTGAGTTCAATTTCATGAGCCGCACACTGAGGCATGATCACTGCCAGACTTGTAGAATCTAGAAATTACTTAAATATTAAATACTAATTACTTGTCGGACAACATGAAGTAGGCTTAAAGATCTAAAAACACAACACATCATGCCCGGATCTGAAGACATTCAGGAACAGATGAGAAAGAAAGTCATTGACATCTATCAGTCTTGAAAATGTTACAAAGGCTTTGGGACTTAACTGAGGGTTTTATGGGTTTTTTACATCGACATATTCTGATCCCCATAACTTTTTTATAGTTATATCTACTGAGCTGTGTGGGGGCTCATTTTTTGCAGGACAATCTATAGTTTTTATTGATACCATTTTGGAGTGCGTGTGACTTTTTGATCACATTTTATTACATTTTCTGGGGTAAGAGAAGGAATGAAAAAAATGGCAAATTGGCCATTTTAACTCTTTTTTCCATTATGCCATTCCCGTATTGGAAAAATGTTTTTTATATTTTAATAGTACGGACTTTTTCAGTCAGGGGATATCTATGATGTTTATATTTTTTATTTATGTATTGATTTTTTTTCCTATGGAAAGTGGGTGATTTAAACTTATATTTTTAAAAATTTCTAAAAAAATTTTGGGGGAGAATGAGGTGACCAAAAAATGACAAGTTGTATGTTTTTATTTATTTTTCAATTATGGCATAAACCGCACAAGACAAATATTTTTATATTTTAATAGTTTAGACATTTTCAGATGCTGCAATACCTGTTATGTTTATTTCTTTAATTGTTTATTTATTTTTATATGTAAAATTAAAAGGGTTCTCCAAGTTATATTTATTGATGACCTATCCCCCTTTATACATTCACATTATATCTCCTTAATACCAAAGTAATTGATAATGTAGAAATATGAACTTTTTTATTGCAAAATTGGGCATCAGATAGTACAGATATAACACCTATTTGAGCAGACCTTGGTCAGCAGGGTGTATGGTGGTTTTCACCTCACCATGGCACAGGGCCTCCACCCAAATCTTGCTTGGAGCGCTATAGAATAGCAGGAGGGTCTTCCCCTTCTGACAGGGGCTGACTTGGGAAATCCCTGCCCAGCTCAGTACACACTCACTCCAGGAGTGAGTTAACTGATCAACAGATTTATTTGTGAAATAGTGAACAATGGTGAAGAACATAAAGATAATGCAATAAAAGGAACAAAGAAAATTGTTATTCTGTGTAAGGAAAACCCCAGGTGAAGGGGATGGGAAAATCGGTAACAGTAAGCAGTGATGGTGATCAAACACACTCTCTTTTGGAAGATAAAGACAGTATGCACTTCCCAGCTATCTACTACTAGCACTCAGCATACTATACCCTACTGTCTAGAAATTAACCCAGTCTGAATGTTGGGGCCTGGTTGCAGAAAACGTTGGTGCGCTAATGTTGGTGCACTTACGATTGTCCTGCCCAGGAACCAGCTTGGGGCTGCAGCATTCAGAAGCTTGGATGGAAGTGGAGTCAGGGACAAGATCCTCCTAGGATGCAGGCTTGGCTTTAGTAGTAATGCAGCAGCTGAGCTTTCTCTTCTTAAACAGTAAACACAGGAGCTGTATGGGCTGTGCTGAAGGATTAATGCAACATCTGAGCTTTCTCTTCTCATACAGGAATCACAGGAGCTGTCAGGACTGTGCTTTAATGTCTGCATAGAAGCAGGGCACACTTCTGTCTGTCCATCTTCTCCTGTCTCTAAGATGGCTGCTGTTCCTCTTCCTTAGCTTTTCCCCTTGGTCCCCCCTGCTATTGGCTGCAGGGAGGAGCAAATGTTCATGGCAGGGGCTTAGTGAGGTGGGTGGGGGGTCGGTGTTGCTGGGCGCACCCGCTGGGCGATTCATTTCCATGGTGAAGCAGAGAGCCATCCGCTACCTGCTTTATCTTTCAGCTGATCTCAGGTGCTCCTCAGCAGGCCACATCTTGCGCTGCTACCAGTGTGGAAGGAGCTGTGAAAGCCCAGGGACCAGCTTTCTGCACAGTCAGTAGAGCAATGTGTGTATGAGCCCATCATGCTGCTGCTGGGAACGCAGGATGTGTAGATTATCAGGGAAACAGGCAAGCATTGTGTGTGTTATTTTTTTTATGGAGCTGGAGAGGACACTAGGGCTAAAGGGGGTACAAGGAGGACATAACGACTGAAGGGGCAGAAAAGTGGGCATAACTATTG
Source organism: Rhinella marina (assembly GCA_900303285.1). Taxonomy (NCBI): domain Eukaryota; kingdom Metazoa; phylum Chordata; class Amphibia; order Anura; family Bufonidae; genus Rhinella; species Rhinella marina. The sequence goes on from ONZH01017807.1 coordinate 21,207, forward strand.
TGAAGGGGCAACAAAGGTAGATATAACTAATGTGAAAGAGCACAAAGGTGGGCATAACTACTGTCAAAGGGCACAAAATTGGGCATAACTGTCTTGAAGTGGAACAAAGGTGGGCATAACTACTGTAAAGGGGGCACAATGTGGGTTAACTACTGTGAAGGGGCACAAAGGTGGGCATAAATACTATAAGGGGGACATAATATGGGCAAAACTGCTGAGAGGGGCACATTGTGGGCATTTCTGTTGTAAAGAAGGCACAATATGGGCATTAGTACTGTGTGGTAGCACTAAGGGGACATGTCCTAGATTACCCTGCTATACACCGGCATGGCTCAGTCCTACAGGACCAGTACAATGCGCCCTGCTGGGGATTTCACAGGGGCAGTCACCATCCCTTTCTTATGTGATTATTCTTTTTGCTCTGTCACTACAAGGACCTTATTCTGGACCCAGTGGACATCAAGCTGACAACCTAGAGAAACCCTGGATGCAGTAGGATTAAGTGTTTCTTTCATTTATTGCAAGGTGTATTGGTACAGCTGTGTACGCTATTATACGCTACTCACCCGCTCAACTTATCTTCCTTTATGTCAAGTTGAGTGGCAAGTACAGGGGAAGGGGGGTACAATGCTGGATCCTTGCCCCTGGTGCTGGAAAGCCTAGCTACACCACTGGCTCATGAGATTTGTAGTCCACTTCACCTCAGAAAAATCAGCACTAATGCCTGCTGCTGCGAGTCCCTGCTTGTAATTGGCAGTACTCACTAGACCCACTGCTTTCTCTGCAAGGGTTACACAGTATGATAACGTTTGGGTGCTACAATAATAAAAGGAGAAATTGACAGAGAAAATGACAGCTAAGCTCTGATTGGTTGCTATACTCAACACGATCCGGTGTTTCTGTCAGTCTTGATAAGCAAGGCCCACTAAATGCCACAATATCACAGTGGATGAGGTCACATGCATAAAATAATTGCAACTTCAAATTCCCCTGTGCCTTATTGTTTTCTTATTGCTTCCAGTCAAGCCTTAGCTAGAAATGAAGTCTATATGGTCCTCTGTTTACTTAATATAACAGAAAAAGGCCATTCTGCATTTACTGATCTAAAGGCAGGTTATTATTGTATATCTGTTTAACCCAATATATATCATGTACATTTTTTGGACAAATGCAACCTACAACCTCCACCCCCTCCCTTCCCCCACAAAAAAAAAAATAAAAAATTAAACAGAAAATTGTAAAAAAAAGTGTTTACACCTAAAAATTAAAGTACCAAAGTTCAAGAAGAGTTTGTCATGGAACATGGAAACAGACTGCATAAGCCAGTTGCTGTATAATTACATAAAAGAACATAGTAACATAGTAACATAGTTTATAAGGCCGAAAAAAGATATCTGTCCATCCAGTTCGGCCTGTTATCCTGCAAGTTGATCCAGAGGAAGGCAAAAAAAACCCTGTGAGGTAGAAGCCAATTTTCCTCACTTAACCCTTACACTCCCAGCGCCGTACATGTACGGCGCTGGGGCGATGCGGGCACATGGCGCCAGCTCGCAAGTGTGGCGGGCGTCATGGCCGGAAAGTCTCTGCTGTTTCTAACAGCAGAGACTTGCCGCTACTTACCCAATCGGCGGCGTCTTGCTGGGCCTTTAGATGCCATGATCACACGTGATCACGGCATCTAGTGCGTACGCTTCCGGGTGGAGTACAGACGCCCCGAGTGGCCAATCGGGGTGTCTGTACACCATATGAAAACTGTAATCCTCGCTGGTGAGGATTACAGTTTTCAAAGTGCAATTCTTATTCTGGCCACTAGATGGCAGGCCAGGATAAGAAATGAGCCAATCTTGGATTTATCTCAGTCTAGTAAATCCCTGATTGCTCATAAAGAAAAAAAAAACAATATATTAGCTCATATTTGAGCTTTAAAATAGTCAAAAAAAATTAAAAAAAATGTTAAAAAATATATAAAAAATAAAAAATATATAAAAGTTCAAATCACCCCCCCTTTCCGCATAATTAAAAAATAAATACCTAAATAACAATAAATATACACATCATGGGTATCACCGTGACCGAAAACGCCCCTACTTTTAAAATATTAAAAAAAAATTCCAATACGGCGAATTGTGTGGCGGAAAAAAGCGTCCAAATGGCGATTTGCCGTTTTTTGTCGCTTTTTTTCTAAAAAAAATTAAATAAAAAGTGATCAAAAAGTCATACACACCCCAGAATGGTATCAATAAAAACTTCAGATCGCCCCACAAAAAATGAGCCCCCATACAGCTCCGTACACATAAATACCAAAAAGTTATAGGGGTCAAGATATGACAAGGAAAAAAAAAAGGGCAACTTTTTAATTATTTTATCACTATCAAAACGCAGGAAAAACAATACATATTAGGTATTGCCGGATTCATACTGACCAGTAGAATGAAAGTAACTGGTCAGTTTTAATGCATATCGAACGCTGTAAATAAGAAACCCGTAGAACTGTAGCGGAATAGCGTTTTATTTGCAATTTCACCCAAGCCCTCATACAGCTATGTGAACAGAAAAATAAAACAGTTATGGCTGTTTGAAGGCAGGGAGCGCAAAACGAAAATGCATAACCGAAAAACCTCAGAGACTGAAAGGGTTAAGGGGAAAAAATTCCTTCCCGAATCAGGCAATCAACAACCCATCTCTAGTAACTATAACCTATAATATAACACTCCAGAAATACATCCAGACCTCTCTTGAACTCATTTAGTGAACTTACCATCATGTAAAGTGGCAGGACTATGTTCTCATCATGGGCATCTATGCCTCTTTTGATGCAACCCATTATCTTATTGGCCTTGGCAGCAGCTGTCTGACACTGGTTTCTACAGCTTAGTTTGATTTTCACTAAAATTCCTAGGTCCTTTTCCATGTCAGTGTTACCCAGTGTTTTACCATTTAGTATGTACTGGTGACTTGCATTATTCCTTCCTATGTGCATAACCTTACATTTGTCAGTGTTAAACCTCATCTGCCACTTCTCTGCCCAGGCCTCCAATCTATCCAGGTCCCTCTATAGAAGTGTGCTGTAGTCTTCTGTGTTAATTACTTTACATAGTTTAGTGTCATCTGCAAAAATTGCTATTTTACTGTGCAAGCCTTCTACAAGATCATTAATATATATATTAAAGAGTATAGGGCCCAATACTGACCCCTGTGGTACCCCACTAGTGACAGTGACCCAATCTGAGAATGTGCTGTTAATAACCACCCTCTGTTTTCTATCACTGAGCCAGTTACTTACCCACATACAGACATTTTCTCCCAGGCCAAGCATTCTCATTTTATATACTAACCTTTTATGTGGTACAGTGTCAAAAGCTTATGAGAAGTCCAGATATATGACATCCATTGTTCCGCCGCCGTCAAGTCTAGAACTTACCTCCTCATAGAAACTGATTAAATTAGTTTGACATGACCAATCCCTCATGAAGCCATGCTGATATGGAGTTATTTGCTTATTTTCATTGAGGTACTCCAAGATAGCATCTTTTAGAAAACCTTCAAACAGTTTACCCACGACAGATGTTAAATTTACCGGCCTATAGTTCCCAGGTTCTGTTTTTGGACCCTTTTTGAATATTGGCACCACATTTGCTATGCACCAATCCTCTGGAACACTCCCTGTCAGTATAGAGTCCTTAAATATCAGAAATAAAGGTCTGGCTATGACATTACTTAATTCTCTTAGGATACGGGGGTGTATGCCATCCGGTCCTGGCGATTTGTCTATAATCTTTTCAAGACGTAGCTCTATTTCTTCCTGGGTAAGACAGGGCACTTTTAATGGGGAACAAGAATAAGAAAAAAAGTAGAAATTAACTAGGTCTTGGATTGAAGCATGACTAAAGGCAATAGGCGACATTTATAAAAATTCTAATAGTTACATATTGTAAACGTAGGGAAAATGTCCATGAGGGTAAGTGATGGTAAGTAAGCATTTGATTGAGTCTCTGCACATTCATACATTTGGCACATCTTTAACCACTTTTCTTTAGAAATGCTACTTAACATTTTTACACCACCCCCTACTGGAATGATTTTGAAATTTTTTTGCAACTTTATAAAACCAAGAAAACACAGGAGTGGCTTAGCGACAACTCTGTAAATGTCCTTGAGTGGCCCAGCCACAGCCCTGATTTGAACTCAATCGAACATCTCTGGAGAGACCAGAAAATGGCTGTCCAATGGTCCCCATCCAACCTGACAGAGCTTGAGGGGATCTGCAGAGAAGAATGTCAGAAAATTCCCAAATCCAGTAGTGCAAATCTTGTGGCATCATAATTAAGAAAACTGGAGGCTGCGATCACTGCCAAAGGAGCTTTAACTCTGTCCTGAATAAAGGGTATGAATACTTATGTCAATGCAAAATTTAAATTTTTCCTTTTCAATAAGTTACCGCACATTCTGTTTTCACTTTGTCATTATAGGGTATTGAATGGAGATTAATGGGGGGAAATCTGGTTTTATAGCACCAGGTTACAACATAACAATGTGAAAAAAATTTGAAAGGGTCTGAAGACTTTCTGAATACATTATTTTTATCCCAACGCTCCCCCATTATTCCAGTTCCGATACAGGGTTTCAGCTAGTCTTTAAAACATGGTCCCTTCTTGACATAGAAAATGCCAACTTGGCCAATCACATTGGCTGCAGTAGGGACCTCCTTAGCCTCAGTGATTGGCTGAGCAAGCATTTTTTGTGTGTTAAGATGCGACCAGGAAATAAAAACCCATGGGGACCAGGTAAATGTTGCAACAGGAGTGACATTGAAGAGAGTATCTCTTCTCTTATTTATTTTAATCAACTCTGTGCCCATTGCCAACAATTTCTCTGCACTGGAAAAAACCTTCAAGACTGTCAGAGCTGTCAGTATCTGAAGGAAAAGAAATGTAATATGTTAGTAAATCCAGAACTTTATCATGTACTTACCCTAGCTTACATCTGCAACACATCTGCTCCAAAATGGAGATATCACTGACTCTTCAGAAATTTATATGTTCAGTCCACACACTATAATATGGAGTGAACATGCTCCAAGAGCTACTTCTAGTCCATTGTCTTGGAATTGGTCGGGTTTTCTGCTGGTCTGGTAAAATTTGTGAGCTCATAGCATAAGCAGTAATGTAGAAAGAATACAAAGTGACCATATATATGTTCATATCCTATGTTGGGAACATTATAAGGCTACATGCACACGGCCATTTAAATAGCGGCCATAAAAAAATAGCACATTTCAAGGCCAGATGGACCCATTGAAATCAATGGGACTGTTTTTAACGGCTGCTAAGCCAGGACCCGTCTAACGGCCATTAAAAATTGGTACGCTAGTTCAATATGGCCCTTTAGGGGTTAAAAATAAATCACTCACCTCATCCACTTGCACATGCAGAGCCAGTCACTCCTCTCTTGATTGTGAAGAACCTGCCGAAAGACTTGTGCTCAGCGTGCTGACGTCACCACGCGATCATGCTGGGAGCGTGCAGTGATGTCATCACGCTTTGCGCAGATCCCTCAGCAGGTCCTTCACAATCAAGAGAGGAATGACTGCCTTTGCATGTGCAAGTGGATGAGGTGAGTGATTTTTTTCTTTTCTGTTAAGAAAAACCCACAAAATATTACAGCTGTGAACCACTATGGGGGACATTGGGGCCACTATGGGGGGCCACTATGGAGGACATTATGGGCCACCATGAGGGAAAATGTTACTGGTGGGGGCCACTATGGGAGCATTATTACAGCTGGGGGCCACTATGGAGGACATTATGGACCACCATGAGGGACATTATTACTGGTGGGGGCCACTATGGGGGCATTATTACAGCAGGGGGCCACTATGGAGGACATTATGGACCACCATGAGGGACATTGTTACTGCTGGGGGCCATTATGGGAACATCATGGGCCACTATGGGGGACATTATTACTGCTGGGGGCCATTATGTATACTGTAGTGGTTGGGATTTTATTAAAAAAAAAGCCAATGAAACTATTAATGGCCATGAAAAATGTTTGTAAAACGGCCATTTAAAACAGAAAGACGGCCAGAAAGTAGAGCCCTCCCCTTCTATCCTGCATTTCAGAGCCTGGCCCTGCCAAATCTTACACAGAGGCACATCAATAGTGGTCTTGAACCAGACATGCACAGTGAGGGCTTGAAGCTAAGATATACACCTCTGCATACTCCGCATGCTGTGACTGGCTGCAGTGATGATGTGTCCCCCATGTTTCATGTGACCCACTGACGTGATGCATAGGGACATGTCACTCCTGTGGCTAGTCATTGGCTGCAGCAGCACCTTTGAGACAAGTCAAACCAGAAGTTGAGAAGTGGGACCAGAGTGTGGCAGTAGGGGACCAAAGGAGCTGCAACTGTGGGGAGCAGGTAAGTGTGCTTTTTCCCCCACGTCTGACTACAAGGGGAAGTGGGAGTTCTGGCTGAAAGGCCCTCGAAGGTGGATAACCGCTATAAGCTGCAAACTATTTATTCATTATTCATTTTAACTGAAGAATTGTTTAATAATATTGATACAAAGTAATTAATTTTATATAATAATTAGAGATGAGCGAACATGCTCGTCCGAGCTTGATGCTCGTTCGAGCATTAGGGTATTCGCATATGCTCGCTACTCGGACGAGCATATCGCGATCCTCGAGGAAATGGCAACTTCCTCTTCCTGCATGTTAGGCGCCTCCTAGCATCACGTGGGGCCCCTACAAGTCAATACCAGGGATTGGCTGGCCAGATCAGATGACCTGGGAATATAAGAATCTGGTCCCGCACTGCTCGTGTCATATGCCGTCTGCATGAGATTAGGGATAGAGCTGCTGTCTGTCAGGGAGAGTGTTAGGGCCTGAATTTAGATGTTGGTTAGGCAGGAATCACCCACAAAGAACCCAACAGCCCTTCTAAGGGCTACAAGCACCTTTTTTTTTTGGTCTCCTCCTGGCTGCTGGCTGGGACTTGTAGTGCAGCTACCGCCATATTGGCTGCACACTGTACACAGTGACTGGTGGCAGAAGGGACAGCAAGTGGTCCACACAGACCCAAAATAAATTGCCCAAAGTACTCATTTTTGCTGCTGCTGTACCTTGGCTTGCTGAGATCTGTAGTGCAGTCTAGGGAATACGTTTTTCTGTCATTTCTATACACTATAGTCCAGTGAACAAGTATGTAGTGTACTGTACAGTAGCGTCAGTCTAGGGAATACGTTTTTCTGTCATTTCTATACACTACAGTCCAGTGAACAATTATGTAGTGTACTGTACAGTAGCGTCAGTCTAGGGAATAAGTTTTTCTCTCATTTCTATACACTACAGTCCAGTGAACAATTATGTAGTGTACTGTACAGTAGCGTCAGTCTAGGGAATACGTTTTTCTCTCATTTCTATACACTACAGTCCAGTGAACAATTATGTAGTGTACTGTACAGTAGCGTCAGTCTAGAGAATACGTTTTTATCTCATTTCTATACACTACAGTCCAGTGAACAATTATGTAGTGTACTGTACAGTAGCATCAGTCTAGGGAATACATTTTTCTCTCATTTCTATACACTACAGTCCAGTGAACAATTATGTAGTGTACTGTACAGTAGCGTCAGTCTAGGGAATACGTTTTTCTCTCATTTCAATACACTACAGTCCAGTGAACAATTATGTAGTGTGCTGTACAGCAGCGTCAGTCTATAAAATACGTATTTTCTCAGTTATATGTATTATAGTCCAGTGAAAAATGTAGTGGTTTGCGTTAAAATAGCTGCCATTTAAAGACTACGTTTTTTTCTCATTTATATATACAACAGTCCAGTGAACAATTCTGTAGTGTGCTGTACAGCAGCGTCAGTCTATAAAATACGTTTTTTTCTCAGTTATATGTACTACAGTCCAGTGAAAAATGTAGTGGTTTGCGGTAAAATAGCCTCCATTTAAAGACTACTTTTTTCTCATTTACATATACTACAGTCCAGTGAAAAATGTAGTGGTTTGCGGTAAAATAGCCGCCATTTAAATACTACGGTTTTTTCTCATTTATATATACTACAGTCCAGTGAACAATTCTGTAGTGTGCTGTACAGCAGCGTCATTCTATAAAATATGTTTTTTCTCATTTATATGTACTACAGTCCAGTGAAAAATGGAGTGGTTTGCGGTAAAATAGCCGCCATTTAAAGACTACGTTTTTTTCTCATTTATATATACTACAGTCCAGTGAACAATTCTGTAGTGTGCTGTACAGCAGCGTCAGTCTATAAAATACGTATTTTCTCAGTTATATGTACTACAGTCCAGTGAAAAATGGAGTGGTTTGCGGTAAATTAGCCGCAGTCTAAAAATTCCTTTTTTTCTCTCAGTTATATATACTGCAGTGCAGTGAACAATTCTGTTGTGTGCGGTATAGTAGACACACTCTAATGTTGACACCAACAAGTGACCAAGTTAGTTGAGGTAGCAGGTGAAGCACATGAAATTTTACAGTGGTACAGCATGGCGGTGAACCCAGAGTGACCAAGTTACACTCAGGTAGCAGGTGAAGCACATAAAATTTTACACTGATACAGCATGGCAGTGAACCCAGAGTGACCAAGTTACACTCAGGTAGCAGGTGAAGCACATAAAATTTTACAATGATACAGCATGGCGGTGACACTACCAATGCCTTGGTCAGACTGAGATTGCAGTCAAATGGCTGTAGATGAGCCTCCCAAAAATTTGTTTTGGAGTGTCTGAAGTTGACCCTCCTAAAAAATTGTTTTGGAGTGTCCGTAGTTGACCCTCCTATAAAATTGTTTTGGAGTGTCTGTAGTTGACCCTCCTATAAAATTGTTTTTGAGTGTCTGTAGTTGATGCTCCTAAAAAATTTATTGGAGAGAGGGCCTGTAGGTGGCCCTCCTTAAACATTGTTTGTAAAGAGCGCCAGTTGGCCCTCAGAAACATTGCCTGTTGGCTCAGCGTTTGTGTGCGAAGAGGAGGAGGAGGAAAGGAGAGGATACATAAAGAATCTTAATGTTGAGCTGCTTTCCCCCAGTGGAGATTTGCATTCCGGTGAAATCCAGGCGTTATTCATTTCAATAATTGTCAGCCTGTCAGCGCTGTCAGTTGACAGGCATGTATGCTTATCAGTGATGATGCCACCAGCTGCACTGAAGACACGCTCTGACAACACGCTAGCGGCAGGGCAGGCCAGCACCTCCAAGGCATACAGTGCCAGTTGTCGTGTCCAGCTTTGCAACCAAGTAGTTGTATGGAGCAGAGTAATCACGCAGGACGTTGGTATGGTCAGCTAGGTACTCCCTCACCATCTTTCTGAACAGCTCCCCCCCTACTGCGGGACGGGTGACAGTCTTGCTGGGGTGCCATAAAACTGGCAAAGGCCTTGGAGAGTGTTCCCCTGCCAGTGCTTGACAAGCTGCCTGCTCCCCTCCTCTCCCTCGCTAGTTGGCCCACAGAACTACGTCCTCTGCTTCTAGCGGTGTCAGATGGGAAGGATAGTTTCAGCTTGTGCACCAGTGCCTGTTGATATTGATTCACTCTCATACTCCTCTCCTCTATAGGAATGAGAGTGGAAAAGTTCTGCTTGTACCGGGGGTCCAGGAGGGTGAACACCCAGTAATCGGTGTTGGCAAAAATGCGAGGGTTACGGGAAAGGCAGCCTAACATGAAGTCAGCCATGTGCGCAAGAGTCCCAACACGCAAGAATTCCCTTTCCTCAATAGGCTGACTGTCCATTTCCTCCTCCTCCAACTCCTCCTCTTCAGCCCATACACGCTCACCAGATAAGAAGGAATGAACATAGGTACCCTCTTCAGTCTCACCAACAGTCTCCTTCTCTTCCTCCTCATCTTCGTCCAATACGCGCTGAGAAACAGACCTGAGGGTGGTCTGGCTATCAAGCAACATATCTTCTTCCTCCATCTCCTGTGACAAGCGCAAAGCCTCTGACTTCATGCTGAGCAGTGACTTTTTCAGCAGACAAAGCAGCGGGATGTTGACGCTGATAATGGCGGCATCGCCGCTGACCATCTGTGTTGACTCCTCAAAGTGGCTTAACACCTGACAGATATCAGACATCCACGTCCACTCCTCATTGTAGACTTGACAAGATTGAACACGTGGGCCAGGCAGGTTTTATATGCAGTGTTTATATGGGTTGTTACTTTGGGAAATAGTATTGGTGTATAATGGCACATGTGTGAGTCTGTCGAGTTGCAGAGCCGCCACCAGGTTACGCCCATTGTCACACACAACCATGCCTGGTTTGAGTTTCAGCGGCGCTAGCCAAAGATTGGTCTGCGCCGTCATGCCCTGTAACAGCTCTTGGGCGGTGTGCCTCTTGTCACCTAAGCTCAGCATTTTCAGCACCACCTGTTGGCGCTTATCCATGGCAGTGCTGCTGTGCCTAGAGCTACCGACTGAAGGCGCCGTGCTCATAGATTGTATTTGAGAGTAGGAGGAGGAGTTGGAGAAAGAGGCATAATAAGTCTGAGAAACCGTGACCGAGGTAGGCCCTGCAATCCTCGGTGTGGGCATTACATGAGCGGCCCCAGGGTTAGACTCGGTCCCAGCCTCCATCAAGTTAACCCAATGTGCCGTCAGGGAGATATAGTGTCCCTGCCCGCCAGCACTTGTCCACGTGTCCATGGTTAGGTGGACCTTCTTAGTAACCGCGTTGGTCAGGGCACGGATGATGTTCTCTGACACGTCCTGGTGTAGGGCTGGGAAGGCACATCGTTAAAAATAGTGGTGGCTGGGGACCAAGTACCGAGGGACAGCCACCGCCATCAGGTTGCGGAAAGCCTCAATCTATACCAGTCTATAGTGCAGCATCTCGAGGCTTAGCAGTTTGAAAATGTGGACGTTTAGGGCTTGTGCATGTGGGTGGGTGGAATTGTATTCACGTTTGCGCTTGTGCTCCAATGTCTGATGCAAAGACAGCTGAACGCTGCACTGGGACACATTGGTGTAGGGTGTGGAGGATCGTGGAGGTGAAGGGGTGGTTGTAGGGCGGGAGGCGCTCGTGCCGGGGTCCTGGGCGGGGGGTTGACTCGCAAAGCCAGCATGTGACACAGGGGAAGGAGCAGTGGTGTGATCCACAGGAGCCATTGAGTCATGTGCCTGCGCATGCTGGTAGTGGTTAAGCTGGTAGTGGTGCCTCCCCTGCTGATCCTGGTGTGGCACAAGTTGCACACCACGGTCCGTCGGTCATCCTCACTTTCTTTAAAGAACCTCCAGACTTGCGAACATCTAGGCCTCGGCGCGGGAGCTTCACTCTGTGAAACAGTTGCTGATCTACTTGCTCTGGCCCTGCTTCTCCCTCTGGCCACCCCACTGCCTCTTCCAACCTGTTCTGGTGCTGCACTTGCCTCCCCCTCAGAAGCACTGTCTTGACTAGGCTTACCAACCTAGCTTGGGTCAGTCACCTCATCATCCACCTGCTCTTCCTCCGATTCCTCACTCTGCTCCCCCTTGGGACTTACTACACTGACAACAACGTCAATGTCTGACAACCGTGTCTCATCATCATCCGACACCTCTTGACGCACTACTTGCACTAATCATCACCCACAGACTGCGAAAGTTCAAAATTTTGGGCATCGGGACAGAGCAACTGCTGAGGTTGCTGTTGAGCAGTGGTTTGTGTCTCTGGGTAGGGTCCTGAAAAGACTTCCTGTGAGTATGCCGGATCTGAATCCATATTTTCCATGGGGGGGGCAGGCTGGGGGTAAGGAGGTTGAGCTGGAGAAGCCAGAGGTCTACTCCCTTGGCTAAAGTGGGTGGACTGTGTGGAAGACTGGGTGGTGGATAATTTACTGGACACATTATCCGCTATCCACGTCATCACCTGTTCGCACTGTTGTGGTTTCAATAGTGGTGTACCACATGACCTTGTAAGTTGCGAGATGAAGCTAGGGAGCGAAACTCTGCGGTGTTCCACTGCGCCCTCATCAGTAGGTACTGTGTCACCCTGCCCAGGACCATGGCCTCTGCCCCCCTACATCACTTGGACGCCCATATCCTCGACCCTTAGCCCTTGGGTTCAACATTTTGTGTAATCACTAAACTGTTGAATTAAAATCTGAGGCCAAAAACGTATTCGCTAGACTGCGGATAGTGTACCACACACCACAGAATTTTTCACTGGACTGTATCAAATGTATCTGAGAGAAAAAACGTATTCTCTAGACTGCCGCTAGTGTAACGCACACCACACAATTTTTCACTGCACTGTAGGATATATGAATGAGAGAAAAAAATGTATATTTTTTGACTCTGTCTAGTGTGCAGCACATGACAGAATTATGTACTGCACTATAGGATATATAACTGAGAGAAAAAACGTATACCCTAGACTGATGCTACTGTAAAGCACACGACATAATTGTTCACTGGACTATAATATATATATAACTGAGAGAAAAAACATATTCCCTAGACTGCACTACAGATCTCAGCAAGCCAAGGTACAGCAGCAGCAAAAATGAGTACTGAGAGGACTTTGGGCAATTTATTTTGGGTCTGTGTGGACCATGTGCTGTCCCTTCTGCCACCAGTCGCTGTGCACAGCGTGCAGCCAAGATGGCGGTAGCTGCACTACAAGTCCCAGCCAGCAGCCAAGAGGAGGACAAAAAAAAAGGTCGTTGTAGCCCTTAGAAGGACCGTTAGGTTCTTTGTGGATGATTCCTGCCTAACCACATTCTAATTTCATGCCCTAACAGTGTGCAGCCAAGATGGCGGTAGCTGCACTACAAGTCCCAGCCAGGAGGAGACCAAAAAAAAAAGGTGCTTGTAGCCCTTAGAAGGGCTGTTGGGTTCTTTGTGGGTGATTCCTGCCTAACCAACATCTAAATTGAGGCCCTAACACTCTCCCTGACAGACAGCAGCTCTATCCCTAATCTCATGCAGCAGCCAAGAGGAGCCAAAAAAAAGGTGCTTGTAGCCCTTAGAAGGGCTGTTGGGTTCTTTGTGGGTGATTCCTGCCTAAACAACTACTAAATTAAGGCCCTAAGACTCTCCCTGACAGACAGCAGCTCTATCCCTAATCTCATGCAGTAGCCAGGAGGAGACAAAAAAAAAGGTGCTTGTAGCCCTTAGAAGGGCTGTTGGGTTCTTTGTGGGTGATTCCTGCCTAACCAACATCTAAATTCAAGCACTAACACTCTCCCTGACAGACAGCAGCTCTATCCCTAATCTCATGCAGCAGCCAGGAGGAGCCAAAAAAAAGGTGCTTGTAGCCCTTAGAAGGGCTGTTGGGTTCTTTGTGGGTGATTCCTGCCTAACCAAAATCTAAATTGAGGCCCTAACACTCTCCCTGACAGACAGCAGCTCTATCTCTAATCTCATGCAGGTGGCGTCTGACGTTCACCACCATTCCGTGTCAGGGTAAAATTTTAAGTGCTTCACCTGCTTCCTCAGTCTCACTTGGTCACTCTGGGTTCACCGCCATGCTGTGTCAGGGTAAATTTTTGGGTGGTTCACCTGCTACCTCAATCTAACTTGGTCACCAAGCTGTCACCACGCTGTGTCAGGCTTATGCCTGCGTCGTGGGGCGGGGGATAGGACAGCAGTGCCAGCATGGGCAGTGGTGTCACCCGCAGGCGGTGATGGCCCTTCGTTGCACCTAGTTGGGTGCTTTACTAACATGTGATGGGCATGTGCCTTGCCTATCTTGGTCTGGGTCAGCACAATTGTCTTGAGGGTAACCACCAGGCTGTTGCCCAGAAATTGGCATAATGGTACCATTAGGCAGCCTCAGAGGCATCCATGCATGCTGCCCCTGCTGTTTCCTGTCCATTTCTGTGGAGTTTCCATCATTTTCTGAGGTTTCCAGGTTTTCACGCAACCTTCCCTATGCAGAGCTCCGGTCCCCTGAAAAAAATGCTCGAGTCTCCCATTGACTTCAATGGGGTTCGTTATTTGAAACGAGCATCAGGAAAAATTCGACTCGAATAACAAGCACCCGAGAATTTTAGTGTTCGCTCATCTCTAATAATAATAATAATAATCATAATAATAATAATTATTATTATAATCATATTGTTTCATATAATCATATATGTTGGTACGATCTCATTAAAAACTTGATTTTGGTGTAGAAAATGTTGCAGGCACACAAACACCTCTAAATGCAAAACTAGCCTACATGAAAAAATATGCAAAAAAAAAAGGTGCCTGGTGCTTCTATAAACATGTTTATGTCACATTGCGCTTGCATTATTTTCAACTTTAATCCAGACTGTGAAAATAACTGTGATGTTTGTTTCTCATTGCCTATAGCTTCCACTTTTGAATCAAGTCACAGAATGAAACTTTAAATCCTTCCCCTATCAGATGGAGGAGACTGGAGGAAGCCATGAATAATCTAACATAGCAGCTGCAGCCTGTGCACAGAGATGATGCAGATGTCAGAGCTGAAATCGCAGAGATAGACCTTTGTGCCTCCTGCTCTCCAGCATGTACATGCCTCTCATTGTCACCATGCTGCCCTGCCTGTCCCTCCTCTGGAGCAGCCAGTGACGTCAGCAGTTTGGCCGGTGCCCTCTTTGCAGCCAGCAGGAGGAGAAGGAGAGGGAGAGAGCAGAAAAGAAAGAGGCAAAGAAAGAAGAGGAAGGAGGGAGGGAGTTATGCAAAGACGGAGGTCACTGGGTAACAGTCCTCTTCTGTCCTGGAGCAAGGAGCAGCCAGCAGCATCTGAATCAGGGGGAACAAGTGGGAGACACAAGGGAAGGAGGCAGAGAAGAGCTCCAGCTCCTACTGAAGGCATCAAATAAGCCTGCTCCACCTGCTCTCCTGCCCACACTTTCCTATCAGGTCTCTTGGCATCAGTGCCACCTTCTCCCTACTCTCTTCTCATACCCTGTGAGCTGATCCTGGGAGGGGAGCATGGCTTCATCTGCCAGCGGGATGGAGGAAGTCCGCTCCTCGGTGCTCACCCCCCTGAAGCTGGTGGGACTTGTGTGCATCTTCCTGGCCCTGTGTCTGGATATCGGAGCCGTTCTGAGCCCAGCCTGGGTGACGGCGGACAACCAGTACTACCTGTCCCTATGGGAGTCTTGTAAGAAACTAGGCAACGACTGGAAGTGTGATACAACCCTGCAGAGCGGTGAGATAATTCTTCTGCTACCTACACACACCATCTGAGATCCACTGCTCCCTGCTACTGAGACTTGTCATACTTTACCTTGCCCTTCTGAGGTCCCATCTTACTGTTCTTCATGTCACAATTCACATCAGGCTGGGTGTTATCAGGATAGGACCTCTGGCTGGCGCATGTCCTAGGATCTTTGTGTGTGCTGCTATCTGCACTATAATCTGATCCAGTGTCCTACTGTATGTAGAAAGCCCCAGATAGATGGTTCCTATATATATATATATATATATATATATATATATATATATATATATATATATATATATATAATTGCATGTGGTGACACTTTCTTTCTTATTTGTTATAGCTTTGTATCTCTTTGATGCTACATGTTACATGCTGAGATCAATCTCAGGGTGTGTATCACAACATCTGTATTGATCTAAACCATTAAGCATTTGACTTCAAGCCCTAACCCCTGTAAATATAAGTTTTCTGTGGGTGTGAAATGTCCTATACCCAACTCATAACCATTCCTTGAGTTGGAGGGCCACTGTGTCACATGCCTATTTATAATCCCCATCATTCCCACAGATACACAGCGCCTTTAGGTGGAAATGGCTTGGTATAAAACTATTTGGCTAGCTTGCAATCCTCTCTCTCTATCATGCAGCACAGGATTGTTTATTTCCTTTCACAATGATGAATATCAGGTTCCCGAATGTAAAGATAAGGAATGTGTTTCTCATAGGGTATTCCATGTGTTCCATATAATCCGGTTAACTATATAATTTCCATGGTTTATCCTTAAATTCTTATGTAGATGAGATGAATCATCAGCCTGATTCAGCAGGTCCCAGAGAGAATTCAGAGCCAGTGGCAGTGAATGGCTAGAATGCTCTCACATACAAATATTCATTTTAAGAATATAATGGTGATAATAAAATAGCAAAAGTGCTTGTTATTTCTAAAAGCAAATCCATTCTATATGAATGCTGGAGGTAACCATAAGAGCTGGATTCATCTGTCAGCTGCACATTCACTGAAAGGGTTATCTCTATAGTTGGCAATGGTTCCTTCTATATATGCTTCTGCATCATTAGTTTTTATAGAAGGCTCATAATATATATTATGTTATATTATATTCAGCAAAACGCAGGAATTACAATATATTATTTTAGCTTTTCCAACTGTCTTCTAACTATCACCATATTACTTATTGCAAGATTTTATTTCCAATTCTTGCAATATTTAAGTTTTTCAAGCTGTTTCTTCTTAAATTGACTTCATATTTGCTGGATGGATTATTGTGTGTAAAGTAAGGTTTTTAAGTTTTATTTTCTATACATTTTGTATCTTTCTCCAAAACAATTACTTGAATGCGGATTCTTACCACAGACAAACCTATGGTAGAAAGTCTTCTTATCAAGTGCCATCTATTGTCCCAGTTCATTGATTTGCCTTTATAATATCCATGGTCTCTAGACACGTTTTCTTTCTACTTCGGGTGGGAAAGGACTTAAAAAGAAGTATTTGCATTTGTTAGCAGCTGCATTTTTTGCTGCCATGTTTGGGGGATTGTGTGCTTCAGACTGTATGTGAATAAGTTGAGAGGCCATGACAAAGCTTGTTGTGGAGAATACAAGGTGCCTCACGCTATTTCTAAAGGCTCAATTCACGTCAGCTGTCTGCTTTTTGTGCTGGCAAACAAAGGAATTGCTAGACAATATGAAAAGTGCTTCTTTTTCACACACTCAAATCACAAATAAGAAACAGATGTGATTTTTATCCACACCCCTGTATATTTGTCCTTATCCCTTTGTCGTTCACTTCTGTGAAAGTTTACACAAGGAGCTTCATTTCATTTTTTTTAGGCTTAGAAAAATATTGGACATTTCAAGGTCATTAGGCAAGCCCAGGTTTCACCAGCTATTTCTTAAGTAAATGAATAATTATGCCTGAAGAGACCCTTTATATCTGACATCTGTAGCTTTCTCAGAGTGTATAAAGGGGCAGTTGTGGGGTTGTCATACCCCCTCCAAGCTCCATTTTATCCTAATGATATGAGGAAAAAAATGAAGCAGTGTAGAAAATGCGCTCTGTGTAACTTTCCAGAGAAAGAATAATTATGGTTAATCGGAAGATGGAAATGGAATTATACAACTGGAGACATACCAAAGCCAGCATTGTCCTTACTATGGTTACCACAGTGCATTTCCTTTCTTACTTCACCAAAGCTCCTCATGTGGTAGCATTGAGAAGGCTCACATATTTGCTAGCTGGATTCCATTCAAGTTCTTATACAGTAATTGAAGCCTTTTGAGTAGTGTTTTGTGCAAGTTGTTTTCCCATTTGGTATGCTGTGGAATAATGTCCTAAACCAGCTATGCAAAAGCAGATTCCTGTGGCTGCTCTGTAAACACATCTCATGTGATCCTGGTTGCAAGTAAGCACTTTAGATATTTAGTATGTGCAGACCACGTCAGATTTTATCACAGAAATGTGTCTCCGAAGACAAAATTGATATGTATCATATGTACTCTGTATATAATCTACTCTGTTCGCGTAGGTTATATAAAAACAGAGCCAGGAATACAAAGAAAGAGCTCAGTGGCATAGGAGATAGAATGGTAGCTAGATAGATAGATAGATAGATAGATAGATAGATAGATAGATAGATTGATTGATTTGAGATGGATAGTAAGATAGAGTTGATAGATAGATAGATAGATAGATAGATAGATAGATAGATAGATAGATAGATTTGAGATGGATAGTAAGATAGAGTTGATAGATAGATGGATAGCCATTCATTTTGAGTGTGTAGCTAGTTTGCTACAGTGATAAAAACTGATTGCTGAAGTTGTCTTCATGGAAATTTAAAAATGAATGAAAATGAATTTTAGAAAACCTTGTAGTTGTTACAATAGAAAAATCCTAAATTGTTATAATTGTTATAACTTCATTTAAAAAATCTGCCTGCGTCCACCGGGAAAAAAGCTGTAAAGTCATGGCGACTAAGGGTCTCACTTCCACCTAATTTTCAGCCCGCTGCCTGTTATTAAGCAAGATCCGTCCCTAGTAACAGAGTCACAGAAGATGGCTGAGAGGAAGTGTGGGGGTGTCAAAGGTAGATCCTGAGCCTGATAAAAGAACTGCTTGTGCACAGCTTTTGAACATCATAAGAGCCTCCTGCCTTTCACTAAGTGTAATCTCCCCCCTCTTATCTGTTCTGTGAGCTTCGGAGCTTAAAATAAACATGGTGAGAAGTAAGGGAAAACAGTACATAGCAGTACAGTGCTTACAGACCAAGACCCCCCCCCCCGCCCCCCACTTCTGAGTGAAGTATATCTAGCTGTGCAGATGAAAAAGGGAATAATATGGCTGAAAGGAACATCAGGGAAGCCAAAAAGAACTATTTAAACACAGTTATTATTGTACAAAGAAGCACATCCATTATGCAAACTTCTTTTTGAAAACTCATGTGTGCTTTAAACTACTTAAAAGTTATTTTTAATGTTTAATCGATTCACGTGAGTATGGTAAAAATGTGCAGATTTAGCAGTCCTGAATCAGGATAGGTCATCAGTATCTGATTGGTGGGGGTCAGACACCGGGGACCGAAGCCAATCAACTGTTTGAGAAGGTACCAGTGCTCCTGTGAGTGCCGCTGCCTTCTTGTAGCTCAACAAGCACAGTGCCGTACATTGTACAACAGCTGTGCTTGGTATCACGCTCAGCCCTATTCACTTGAATGGGACTGAGCTGCACCTAGGCCACGTGACCGATGTCACTGGCCTAGGAAAAGCTAAGAGAAGGCCACGGCACTCACAGGAGCGCCTGTGCCTTCTCAAACAGCTGATCGGCGGGGGTCCCGGGTATCGGACCCCCACCTGGGATAGGTCATCAGTAGTAAAATCCCGGAAAACCCCTTTCATTTTTTGTGCATGCCATGGTTCTTTGAGTTAAGTAATTTTTTGCCCATAGCCCCATGGAAAGTAAATACCACATCATGTCTTTATTAATTTTGTCATGTGACAAATTAACCTAATTAATACTTTGACAAACTCAGCACTACTACATCGATAAAGTCATCCATGTTCTCCCAGGATGATTATGATGCATAAAAATGTATCCCGTTTACTGGTTAATGTTGTCATGGTTAGCATACAGTTTCTGATGATCAGCCCTAAGCTAATGAAAACACAAAATTAACAATGCAGTGTTTCGTGAACATTGTTCTTTTATGTCTGTTGAGAAATTGAAAAAACAACATTTACCAGACTTCCAGGGAGCAGCTAATTAACAAACAGTAACAATGTTTCAAAAAAGATGTTAAACAACAACAATCATCCAATAAACACTGGCTCTGATTTATCAAGAACGGCTAAGCCAATCTTGATATTCCTGCCTTTAATTGCCTTTAATTAAGGCACATTCCTCGTCATAAATAAAATGCATCCTCCAGCAGTCTGTGCACCACATTGAAATATATGCCTGCGGGAGCTGGAGTGGTTTTCAGTCATTTACTCCATGTGATGATAAATGTGCTGGGGCAGATGGCCCTGCCCATGCGCCACCCTCAGTTTGCCCCATTAATGGAAAATGGAGACGGCAGTGTCAATTGTGACTAAATTTTATCAGAATGGAGTTTAAAAAAATTACAAAACTAGAGTTTTTGTCTTTTTTATTTTAAACAATAGGCGTGTGGGGATGATAAATCCTCCATAAGTCTTTTGAAACTCTTACTTTGACATATTGCCCATCATTCACGTAACTAATGTGCCTTGAAAATAGCCTGTTTTCTCTTGTCACAGTCCTTTGTGAGCTAAACAGGCTGCACTGACACATAGTAACAAAGTATCAGAACAGGTAAACTCTGCACAGGTTTTCAAACAAAAACCTGTTAGGGGTTGTTCACATATCAGTTATTTGATCAGTTATTTCCATCAGTTATTGTGAGCCAAAACCAGGTGTGGATCAAAAACAGCAAACAGGTGTAGATCTTTTCATTATACCTGATCTCTGTTTAGTGTCCACTCCTAGTTTTGGCTGACAATAACTGATGGAAATAACGCATCAAATAACTGATATGTGAACAACCCCTTAACAGTGAGGAAAATGAAAGTTGCATAAATTTAAAAGGGTTTTTACGATTTTTATACTGATGACCTATCCTCATGATAATTCATTAATATCTGATCAGTGGTGATCCGACACTGAAGACCCCCACAGATCAGCTGTTTTGAGAAGGCAGCGGCGCTCCTTGCTTACCAAGCGCAGTGCTGTACATTGTATAGAGGCTGTGCTTGGTATCACGCTCAGTCCCATTCACTTGAATGGGGCTGAGCTGCTCCTAGGCCACGTGACAGATGAACATGACGTCACTGGCCTAGGAAAAGCTAAGATAAGGCCCCGGCGCTCACAGGTACTTGGCTGCCTTCTCAAACAGCTGATCGGTAGGGGTCCCGGGAGTCGAACCCCACTGATCAGATACTGAAGACCTTTCCATAGGATGGGTCATCACAGTATTAAAGTCTCAGAAAACCCCTTTAATAATCATTATAGGCATTGTTATATAAGGAACATTTGGCAAAAATTTCACTGATCCCACTCAATGATCACAGCAGTGACCTGCTGAGGGCCGTGTGCCCACACAGGAAATAAAGACCAGTATAGTTTTTATAGTTTTTTTTATTATTATTATTATTATTATTATTATTATTATTATTATTATTATATCCACTCTGAGCCCTTTACCAAAAATGTTTCCATGCTGAACAAACCCTTTAAATGAATTGCCTAATGAAGACAACCCCTGTCCATATGTTGTATTATAACAAATTGAAGCGGAAGCACTTTCATATACCACTCTATAAGAGTGGCTTCCCCTCTGGCAAACCCACATATCACATGGATGGTAATTCTTCTGAACAGCTACTAGGAAATACTACTTTTCCCTGCATAGGCCATGGCAGAGGAAATGTCTGCCCAGACAAGGAAGGTAAAAGATGATCAAGTATGGTAGGTGTAAGATTACCTTTGCAAGATGCAGCTACTTTTCCATAAAAGTCTTCTAAGCATTTCACCCATTTGACCTATTTGATACTATTCTACTATCCTCTATATCTATCCTAAGAGCCCCATAGTCAACAATATCTTCCACTGGCAAAAGAGAAATGTATGTCTCTAATAGAGTTCTGTGACCACTTCTGCTTCTACTAGGTGTAACCAGGGCTGTGGAGTCGGTAAGCCAAAGCCCCGACTCCAACTCCGACTCCTCAATTTCCCCGGACTCCGACTCCCGACTCCAACTCCCAAATCCGACTCCCTTATACATGGAGCATGTTTAAGTGATAAACTTTGAATAAATCAATAGTACAGATATGTCATGACAAAAAGAGTTTGTAATATATGCTTTACTAGATATCTATAATCTGAACTTTCACTATCAGGCTTTTCTCTGGGTACAGCTCACTAAGGGCCTGATGTATGAAAACTGTCTAGGTCTAAGACTTTCTTGGTTGCCCATAGCAACCAATCAGAGCTCCCCTTTCATTTCTCCAAAGCACTATATGAAATGAAAGGGGAGCTCTGATTGGTTTCTATGGGCAACAAAGAAACCTCTAAACCTAGACAGTTTTCATACATAAGGCCCTAGGTGTTTTATATCAGAGGAAAAACAAACTAAAACATAAAGCAGAGAGAACATGCACTGGACAAGTGATTTATGCACAGTTTATTGAAAGTTTAGATATACTAAGAAGTACTTGCCTTAAAGGGGCTTTCTCAGCACATTGATTCACTGGCTGACAGGCAGTTTGCACTTACTATGTCTCCTTAGGCCATGGGGGATCTCCAGCAGTTATTAGCATATATTAACTTACTCTGACAGAGCAGGAGGTTGTGATCTCTAACACAATTACAGGTAAAGCCATCCTTCTCAGTCCTCAACAAATTTTGCTTACCGAGGTCACTCCTGATCTCAGCCAATCAGATAAGTATTTCTGGTCTGCAGGTTACCATAGAAACCTGTGTACAGTGAGAGACCTGCTGAACTGTCTATAGTTCATGACTAAAGTAAAATCTACTGACCACTGTATTTAGAAAATGTCTTCTTTTAACTGTCCCTTTATGTTGAAAGCTAATCTTTGTAACTAGTGAGAAAAATCCTTTAATCCTGTTTTCTCTAGTAGCTCTGAGATGAGTACAGACATTCCTTCACAGTGCCTTTTTCCTCTGATCTGTAGCAGAGGAGTTTCACTTCTGAGCATCTACATGAAGGGAAGCACACAGTCATCTCAACTGAAAGCCTAGATCTTTAGTTCAGGAATAGAACAGACATTTCTAGGACATTTCATCATGTTCCCAAATTCTTATGAAAATATATTCAGCACATACTGCATTGAACTAAATGTACCAATTTATTCTATATTTTAGAAGTCGGAGTCGGTCCATTTTATACCGACTCCAACTCCGACTCCACCAAAATGGTCACCGACTCCATGACTCCGACTCCACAGCCCTGGGTGTAACTGCTGATTAGGGTATTGATCGTGTGCATCAACCATCTTGTTTTCAACTTATTGAAGTGCTTTTTCATCTATCTATCTATCTATCTATCTATCTATCTATCTATCTATCTAATATCTATATACTATTATCTATCTATCTATCTATCTATCTATCTACCTATCATCTACGGATGTAGTAGAGTTAACACACATGCTTTCTGAGACGTGTTATCTAAACTAAATGCGTTAAACAAACACCTTCAATTGCTTTTCAATTGCTTTTGTTTCAAGATAATGTGATGAGTTAAGAAATTTAAGTTAAGAGTTTGTGTGTTAATCACAATCATCTGTCTATTATCTATCTATCTATTAGAGATCTATCTATCTTTCTATCTATCTGTCTATCTATCTACCTCATATCTATTATCTATCTATCGATCTATCTATCATCTATTTATCTATCTATCTATGTATCACTATCATTATTTACCTCCAATAATACCTACTTTTTTCAAAATTGTGCAGAATCCCATTCACTTTCTAGACCGTCTTTGTTATGTAAATTGCATTTCATTTCACTGAAACTGCTGATGTTGGTCACATGCTGACAAGTTCCAATGTGTGATTACAGAGCAGTAGCAAACCTTACACCCTGTAGCAACAGTGTATGTTCTGTGTGTAGCACTTTCCACTGACAGGTCTGTGAAATAGCTTATTCCTAGCAAAACAAGCACAGGAGGACAGAGCCTGGCTGTTCTGAGCTGTGTCTGCCATGAGTCACATCATACATTGAATACTCTAGCACAAAGAGGTTTTGACTAGGGACTTCGGGGAATAGGATTGCCACCTGTCTGAATATGGACTTGCCCATGGTACACTTCTAAATGCTCTATTTGTAGATATATCTTCTGGCACAGATGCTTACTTAACATAAGGAGTAGCCAACTTGGCAATTGTTAAGCATGATGTGACTGTTATATCACATTATTATCTTGTGGATATTTGCAAATAAAGCCTGATATAAAATAAAACAAAAAGCCGTCTGCAGCAGTCAAGTGTGCGTATGGCATGTCATTGCTACAGGGAACAAAATAAAGACCAGCATGGTTCACCGATCAGGTGGTACAGGTGCTTTTTTACTTTTTTGACTGTATCCATTTTTCTGTTCTTTCATTTTTTTTAAATCCTACACAATCACTTTAAGACATTGGGTATCACTTTAAGACATTATGATATTCACTTTCATAGTGCATTAGAAGCTTTGGATGGATATTTTTCCTTTGAGATCCTGGCAACTACATTGCAGGAAGCTGATAGTGTGGGATTTCAACCTGCATTGCAGTGCATTCTGGGAAAAAAGTGTACAATATAATGACCTACAGCAGAAAGCTGTGTTTGTTATATTGAAAGCCCAAAAATCTTGCGCCTTCTATACATTGTGTATATATTGTGAACCTGATAATATGAAAAACATAACAAGACAATCTCGTAAGTACTGTACACAGATGCAAAAAAACACAATAAAATGCAACCTCTTCAAAGATGTGGCATGATTGTCTGCTGCTCTGCAGATACATTATGAACACCGTATGACTAAATCATAAATTATGAACGTGCATGTATTACACAGACACATATAAATGCCAGGCTTAACTCTCTCAAAGTTTTTACAAATGTCAGTTGATAGTGCTTTATATCCATTTTATAGTATGCATGAAAGGATATGACTGAACAAAAGGAAAGTAATTTAAATATCCTTATTCACGTTAAGGTTTCTGATTAACCCTTGCCATTATGTTACTTCTGATAATATGTCTGATCCATACAGATATCGCCAATTGATACTTAGAAGGCATGGTGAAGTGTCAGTCATAATCCTATCAAATAATGATGACATTACCATTTGGAAGTTATATGCGCAGTTATAATGAGATCATTTCAAAATGGACCATTTATGGGAGAACATCTTTAGTTTATAGTGAAGTATGTTCTAAAGTGATGCTAGAATCCAGGCGTGTTCCCGTTACCAGACCAGTTAAAAAGATTTCTTGATCTTTTATATTTTATTATGCAAATGAACACCTTAAAGTGTACCTGTCTTTTCAGAATAAGATTTCATGTGTGTATACATGAGTGACAGCACTATATCTGGCCATTATATGGCTTGTATCTAAAATGTTTTGGCAGTTTTTCCTTCTACAGGCTCCATCTATAGTTTTCAGTTGTCCCTGAGCTAGTGGGTGGAGGTAGCATTAATGAGGTCTACCCATAGACTATGCATTGAGACAGGAGATTCTGCTACAATACCTCTCTCTCCGTCATTCTCATATAGGACAAGTGGTGAAAAAGGGAAGTGGTGAAAAATATGCATAGGAATAAAGTAGAGACGAGCAAATCCATTCATTAGAATCGAAATTCGACCTAACTTTTTGAAAAACATTGTTATTCAGTTGAAGAGAGAGGGTTTTCCATTAGGGTAGAATCAATTTATACTAAATCGAATTTCTTATCGGAATCAGACGAAATGGACTGAAATTTTTTTTAGGAAATTCACTCATGTCTTGAACAAAGCAGTCGGGTGAGATATAACACTTACTATTACCTGTTGAATTACTGTTTCACTAGGTTGCTCGCTCCTCCTTCCCCTCCCTTTTCCGTAGACTTCTATGGGATGATGTAATCTAATCCTTCAATGAGTAGGCATCCTATCTTGGCCTCTCTTTATGGATTTGTCACAGACTTCAGAGAGAATAATGGTTTAGGGGAAAAAGGGGGGAGCTGATAACTGGAGAATATGGTACATAGTTTGTTTTTATATTCCTATGTAATATTGATGAAATTATGACCATTTAAGCAACTGTAATATCTCAGCTTTAGTATCTATGTTGACCTTTGTGTCTCTATAGTAGTAGACAACAAACAAACCATGTGTAGTTGATCTTGCAGGCATATTCCGTTCCATCCACCCCCTATAATATATAATATACATTCACTACGTTTTCAAGTAAGGGACAGATACAAAGGAAAAAGACTGCAGGATCTACAAGGGGTTTGTTTGTAGCCTGTTATCACTGAGACACATATGAGCCATGCAAACAAAAAGAAGATTTTTAACCAATAATATGTGTTAATTATTTTCACTGTTTCAATATTTTTGAGCAATAAAGTTAGGTTCATTCCTAGATCTGTAAGGAGCCTTCTGTTGCAGATTTCAGAAAAAAAATGAAGGACAGAATACCAGAGCATGCTATTCTATTTGTCTGGCAGAGTGATGGACACCGTAATAGAAACCTGACAGACCCTTTTATAGTCAATGGGGTGCTTTAGATATCATTGATTTCTATCACATGATGGATCTGGTACTTTTTAAAAAGTTTATCTGTTCCTAGACCTGAGTGGAAAAATGGAAAACATGCTGCACGTGATAACCTACTGTAGCTTTAGAATGATTGCAAAAATACGCAGCCTTTAATCAGAACCTTAGAAAAATCGGTGGAGGGAATTCAGCTGTTGTTTCCTAAGGCTAGCTGGAGAGTAAAAGCTGGTAGTAAAAACTGTGATTTGATTCTGGTACAGGCTGTGAAGAATATCTCCAGTGTTTGTTTGTAATGGCCTTTATAAATCTCTTGAAAATACTGAAACTCTGCTTTTACCCTAGCCCTCTTTTTCTGTTAATTATCTACATATTAAGTTCGGTAGCATCAAGATTTGCAGTAGGTATATTCAAGTTATGGAATAGCCTTGACTAATAGGTTAGACAGTCAAATGTTCGGTTGGTAACAATATTGTTAGTTATGAAGTTAGGTGTAATGCTAATAAATGGATTAGACTTGCCGTACAAACTCCCTTCTCTTACAAAATGCCAAATTTTTTATTGCAGTGGATCATAAAGTCTCAAACTTTTGATGATCGTAGAAAAAGTTAGTTATCTTTCTCAAACTGAAAAATTTCAGACTTGTTAATTATTTAAATGTTCTATGGTATATGTTTACCGTGATATCATGAATTTGTTGTTTCATATACCTGCAAAAATTAAGTACATGTATTTTGCTGTAGATTTATAGAAAAAAAAATGAAATAAAGCTAGGCTATTCACTATCCCTCAGGCTGTACTAGTAGTTCTTGGCATTTCTTTGTTACCATATGTGCCTTATTTAGAGTATTCTACATGAGTTTCTAAAATTTGGCAGGATACTAAAGCAGAGTCTAAATAGTTCATTGACATTAGCATAGAACCTAAAATACTTTTGGATACTATTTTTTTCAACATGTAGTTTTAAGGTACAGTATGTTAGTTACATTTATGATGAGGCTGTAACACTGCATTAAAGGGGTTGCCTCACTTCAACAAATGGCATTTATCATGTAGAGAAAGTTAATACAAGCCACTTGCTAATATATTGTTACTATCCATATTGCTTCCTTTGCTGGCTGGACTCATTTTTCCATCACATTATACACTGCTTGTTTCCATGGTTACATACCACCCTGCAATCCATCCGTGGTGGTCGTGCTTGCACAATATAGTACTCACACCAAATATATTATTAATCGGCACCATTTGGTACAGGCACACAAAACAAAGACAGGCTTAAAACTGACTCGGAAATAACTGCAAATGATAAATGTCTCCATAAATTCTTATCAAACCTGTCACGTTGAAAATGCAGGCCTCTGTGAATTGGACTTATTCTGAATTATTCTGCTAAAAGAGGTTACTGCCATTAATGAATACTATTGCTATGAGCGCTTGTCTGCAATAATATTTAGGTTCCGTAGGTGGTACATGTCACATATATAAATGCCAGAGCCCAAGGTTTCCGAGCAAAACATTGACAAGAACCTTATGCTGCCTCTTTCTCTTGCCTTCTACCTATTGTGCATCCTGGTGCTATCTCTTGTCCAGCCAGGGCTACTTTCACACTTGCATTGCTGTTTTCCGGTATTGAGATCTGGCGAGGATCTCAGTACCGGAAAAAATTTTTCCGTTTGGTTCTCAGGCATTCTGAATGGAAAGAGATCCATTAAGGATGCATCAACATGTTTTCTGTTCCATCAGCATTTCATTAAGAGACCGGACACAAAACCACTGCAAGCTGTGGTTCTGTGTCCGCTCATAAAAACAGGAAAACACGGATCCGTCACTAAAAACAATGTAAGTCAATGGTGACAGATTTGTTTTTTTAAGAACCTAAAAACAGTATCCATCACCCATTGACTTTCAATATATTTAGTAACAGATCAGTTTTTTCTGTTTTGATTTCACACTACCGCATCCTAACGGAACAGATGCATCTTGATGTACGAAATCAAAACAGATCCATTTAATTCCAGTATTGAGATCCTCTGCCAGATCTCAATACTGGAATTAACCCCTTCACGACCGCCATACGGCTATATACGTCCTATCTGCACATGCCCCGTGCAGATAGCACGTATATAGACGTGCAGGCGGCCCTTTAATCCCAGCGCTGATCAGAGCTGGGATTAAAGCTCCTGCTCCTGCAATCTAGCAGGAGCAGGTCGGGTCCCGGCTCACAGACAGAGCGGGGACCCTGAGAAGACAGGAGCGGTTTATTACCGCTTCTGTCTTCTCCTAAGCCGGAGGAGAGACTTACCTGCTCAGCCGGCGCAGCAGGAATGAAGCGGCAGCGCCGCTTCCTGTGTTAGTCCCGGCGGTCACGTGACCGCCGGGTGTCTCGGGGCCAGAGCAGTGCTGCAGGGTCTAAGGAGACCCTGATCAGCTCTGCCTGTGTGTAATGAGCCCCCAGGGGGCTGTTTTCCCCTGTAACTGGGGCTCCTGTGGATGCCCCAGTTACAGTGGAAACAATGGGAAAAAAAAGTGTTAAAAAAAAAGTCAGTCCTCCAGAGGTCTTTTAATGACCTCCTGGGGGACATATTAGTTGTCAAAAATAAATTAATATATAAGTAAAAAAAATAAATAAAAAAAAAAGTGTAAAAAAAAAAAATTTAAACACGCAGTCGCCAATAAAAACAGTCACCATAGTCGCCCCGTCAAATAAAATCTATACATGCTATATCAAAATGATCGTCATCAAATAGGGAACCCATTGCAATAATTAATTTGTGCGTCAGTTTTAATATTTAAAAAAAAAAAATCTATAATTTAAAAAAAATCCTTTTTTTTAAGAAGAATTAGCGGTTTTTGTCTAAATTAAACCTAAAAAAATATAAAATATCTTTAAAAAAACCATTCTAATAATAAGTCCTGAGTGTCAAGTAAAAAAAATTGCAAAAATTATTTTCGTATTCAAACGAAAAAAAAAAATTAGGGTCACTAAGCCACCATGTGCCCAAATCACAAAAAGTTGCCTGGACATTCAGGCCTTTTATAGGTCCGGTCATGAAAGGGTTAACAACGCAGGTTTGAAAGTAACCTAGTCCAGGTGAAACAAATGATATAAAAAAAATGTAATTCATCAGACAATGCTATCCTCTAACATTGCCACAGGGTCCAGTTCTCATGATCTCATGCCTGTTGTGAACTCTGAAGGGTCAGCTTGGGTACTCTGATTGGTATGTGACTATATAGTCCATAGGCTACAAGCTGTGGGGCACTTTTTGTCCTTCTTTGGATACTTTTTGGTAAGGACTCACCTCTGCTTGTCAGAAATACCCCACAAGTTCTGAACATGGAATGTAACCATTACTGTAGCCATCACAATTTGACCCATATCTAAATAACTTAGATATGCTTGCTCATTTTTCCTGCTTATAGCACATCAGCTTTAAGAGGCGATGATTATTGCCCATTATATACCACCCCTTGACTTGTGCCATAATAATGAGCTAATTAACATTATCCACTTCACTTAACAGTAGTTTTAATATTATATGAATTGGTGATATAATTTTCTTAATTCAGATAATTTTTATTTGTGTTCAAATCTGTGCACCTCTTTTGTTTATTGCCTGACATTTAACAATCCTGTTAAAGGAAGTCTTTCTGCAGACAATGTGAAGTAGGAGCTCTGAAGAGCTGTTTAAAAGATTTGTGCAGTGGCATAATATTGATTATTGCAAATAATTTTTATTTTCTATAGTGAACTGAGCACTATTTTATATACTATTGTATTTGTGTTTGCAGAGTGCTGTTACATTATTTTTGTTTTTGCATAATATTGATGACCTATCCTCAGTAGGTCATCAATATCTGATCAGTGTGCGTCCACCTCCCAGGACCCCACTGATTATCTGTTTGAAGGGTTGTGACGTTTATGTGAGTTCTGCTTCCTCATCAATGTTTTACCTGCATGCCGCCTCCATTTGAATGGAAGGAACAGTTGTAATTACAGTGCACTGCTGCTATAATGGAGACGGTTTGCAGGTAAATATTGTAGAAGATGCAACACTCCCTAAAGCATCATCACCCCTTCAAACAGCTGATGGGTAGAAGTGCTGGGAGTCAGACCCTTGCTGATCTGATATTGAGTACTTATACTGAGGTCTTCAGTAGTAAGCCACTGTGTAACCCCTTTAAACATATGTACCTACTGTACATAATTGGCTGTAGCATCAGCATTAAAGAGATATTTTAGTCGGGTACTGCCACTCTCACAACTTCCCTGAGGGGTCCTTCAGATAATAGCGATTTCTGTTCAACTTTAAAGAAGAAACTGATCCAGCACTTGGATAAAAGTTTGTCTGCATTTGAGATTTTACCACTTCTCGCAATAACAGCTCATCTTCTCCCTTGTGAAGCGGTCAGCAGTGATTGGACACTGTCACAGACAGGGAGAAAAATACGCCCACTGAGATAAGCTGAGGTCTCCCCTCCCTGTACCTTTGCTACTTATTATCATTTAAGGCACCAGAACGGAAAAGCACAATGGCTGGAGGAGGACTACAAATAAAGGTATTAGTTTTATAAAAAAATTATCCCATGACAGGTCCTCTTTAAATCCAAGTGCTGGATCACTTTCTTCTTTAAAGTTCTTTTTGCGGCTGCAAGTCTAACAGGATCCAAAAATGCTGGATAAGTTAGACTTGCAGGAGCAACATGAACTTCCAAGAGGAAAGTGTCCTCTTGGAAGTTCATGTTGCTCCTGCAAGTCTAACTGGATCCACAGGTGCTGGAACACTTTCTTCTTTGAAGTTCATGTTACTACTGCACATCTAACAGAATCCACAGGTATTGGATGACTTTCTTCTTTGAAGTTCATGTTGCAACTGCAAGTGCCCTTCCCCTTAACAATACTGATAAGCTGGAACATTTTCTTACCTTCTGCTGTTTATAGAAGTGATCTCTGTTCTTTGCATTGGGTTGCTCGGCACCTCCTCCCTCTCCTCTGAATGACAGTTGTAGTGGTCTCCTGGTTGGACTCATACTCATACATACATCACTCAGATCAGAGGAGTTCTGTAGCAGCTCTCTGCAGAGAACTCAGAGCACTTTAGTGTTAGGGACTGCCTTTGGGGAACTTGGGAGACCTGTGTAAGGCAGATTAAAATGTGTCTTTCAGAGTAATTCTGATACTACAACCACCCACACAGGTATGTTTAACCAGTTCTCCAGGGATCCTACCTAGTGCTGTCAGCGGTTTTGCAGGATCAAAACTGCTGACAGTCTCACTTCAAATGTGAATCTAAACTTTAGATTTTTCCATCTTCTAACATTAAATATATGTATCCTAAAATATGCAGTATGCACCTTGAATTTTAGTCTCTGCAGTGTTAGAGCCAGTGTAACATAAACATTTATGTCTGTAGACAAAGAATGCTTTCAAGAACGAGTGGTGTTATTTTAGGAAGAAGGATAATTGGCGTAACTAAGAAAACATTCAGTATCTGGGCATCAATATCAACAGCAATTTCTGAGCACATTTCAATGTGAACCACATTTACATACTTCGTTATTACTGAATTTACTTTTAAAGATCCTGATAAACACACAGAATATGACACACAATGAAATGGAAACAAACCTATAAAACAAGGCCGAGTGTCCCAGAATAACGAAAAAGACCCGAGGAAATGGCATTTAACTTCATTTATTCTGGCCTACTGATGTATAACAAAGTGTGCTAAATACAGGGTCAGAATTATTTATGCTGGCTGCATCATTGTAGAAGTACACTGTGTTACCAAGCGTACAAATGATCTGTTGTGTTACATTTTAAAGTGAGGAACATTTAAAAAGCAGTATGCACGCCATCCCAAATGCCCTCTATTCCACAGCTGCCTCTCCTAACCTCCCAGGCCACTGCAACCATGACAGATTTTATATATATATATATATATATATATATATATATATATATATATACTGCTAAGTTAAGTGATTTGCTGCAGTGTTCATATGCGATATACAGGCATGTCACATCTGCAGTATATATATATATATATATATATATATATATACTGTATAAATATTTATATATAACATCGGACTACACAGATATAGCAGAGCTGAATTTGCCATTTACTTTTTCATTTTCAAGCCATGATCACTTCCTAATATAAAAGGAATCTATAGTATAAAAGAGAGATTCCCATTGTAATTGTGCAGCAAGCCCATGAGGGGAAAGGATGAGAGTGACGATAGCATTCTCATGTCTCCTGATAAGAGGGGTGCACCCTGGTTTTGGGGCTCAGGCCTGGTGGATTGGTGGGTTTTTGGTGTGCAAGGCAGGGGTCTTGTGACAATAGGGCAATGCAATAGTGTGGCAATGCAGGTGCATGCAGTAATGAGGCCAGTTTTGCATCGACCATTCTTTACTGGCAATAAAGTTCAAATGCAGCAGGCACACTGTTTATCATTCATGGACAGGCAGATCTTACGCAGGTTGCAGTTTCCACAGTTCTTAAGGTTTTAGAGGCTGCAAACAAGGAATTAACAGGCCGGTTCTCTCTTTGAGTCAGTCTTCCAGTATCAAATACCTTCTCTTTATTCCAGCTCTCTCTCAATCTGTGTTCTCTTGAAATTGCAGTACTACAAATACCCAAGTGTAGGCTGTAGTTACTAGCAGATACACAGCATTTCTCCCAAGTATGCTGGAGGCAGAGTGCTCCAAGGCAGAGTGCTATGGAGTCCAAAAGCTATATGCAACTTAGTTCCAGAGGCTTTTTAACATGGACATCTTCTCAATGGCTTGGAATTTCCATTTGCATCCTCAGAGGCTGATGTGACGCACTGTCTCAAGTTGGCTGGCAAATTTCCTCAGGACTGATTCTTGCTTTCACTCACTTCACAGTCTCAACTCTCTCTCCTACTTCTAAGCCATTAACTATGTGGAAAGAGGAGCAGCCACATCCAGCAACAATATTCGAGGCCTATTAACCCTTACCCACAGTCTTTAGAAGAAAATGCACACTACCATATGCCCCACATATTTAACTCTTTTAGCAATGGTTTTCCGGGAGTTAACTACTGATCACCTATCCTCAGGATAGGTCATCAGTATGTGATCAATGGGGGTCCGACGCCCAGGATCCCCACAATCAGCTTTTTGAGAAAGCACCAGCGCTCCTGTGAGCACCGAGGCCTTCTCTCAGCTCACCAAGCATAGCGCCATAGATTGTACAGCAGCTATGCTTGGTATCGTGCTCAGCCCCATTCACTTGAATGAAGCTGAGCCGCTCCTAGGCCATGTGACCGATGAACCTGACGTTACTGGCCTAGGAAAAGCTGAGAGAAAGACTTGGCGCTCATGGGAGCGCCGGTGCCTCCTCAAACAGCTGATCGGCAGGGATCCCGGGTGTCGGATCCCCACCAGATACTGATGACCTATCCTATCCTATCCTCGATATATTATATATAGTCCATAACTTACCCACAGGTACATATTTTCCCTAATCCAAGCATTCTCATTTTATGCAACAAACTTTTATATGAGACATTTATGAATACTTTAAAAATAGGTCCATCCTAGAACTTACTTTCCCATAGAAGCTGATCAAATTAATTTGACAGGATAAATCCATCTTAAACTGATGCTGACACAGAGTTTTACACTTAATTTTTTATTGAGATACTCCAGGATAGAATTTCTAGAATTTTATAACATTCTTTTGTACATATTCACTCATTAATGAAATATATGTGAAGAAACAATCCATCCTCTTACCACAGCTCAAGGACAAATTTGAAAACAGTATTATTGTACCTCTTTAAAGACTCCCCCAATGTGTACAGTGACACAATGAGTGGTAATATTCACCCTGTGGTTTTTCAGTGGTCTTTCCTTCCTCTACATAAAAGGTGGAATTTAAAAGGCACCATTTAGAATGTTTTGTGTACCATTTTATTCCTTTACAAATAGGTCATTGTGAACCATATTATCCTTGAATTGAGCAGTATGTTCTAAACACATTGGTCCAGATTCACCAATGTTACTAAAATCCTGTTGCATTTTGACCTAAAAATCCCATCAATTGTTTTATGCCACCATCAGAAACGGGATATGGTGTAGTGGGAAGGGAGGTGTGCCCTAAAATCTGACTTTTTGTGCCAAAGTATGCCCCAAAATTTTCAATGTTAATAATTTGAAAGAAAGTAACACAACTGAAAAGCTGAATTAAGCTTTCAGACAGGTTGTCTATAGAGGTTTATTATACATCCTGAAATCATTGTAATAATTCTGGCACATTTAAAAACTTAAGGGCACATTTATCAAGACCTGCGTTTTAGATGCCAGTTTTAATAAGGCCCTGCGCTGGCGGTGGATCTGCCAAAGTTTTGTAAAGG
Organism: Rhinella marina; assembly: GCA_900303285.1. NCBI lineage: Eukaryota > Metazoa > Chordata > Amphibia > Anura > Bufonidae > Rhinella > Rhinella marina. Next base: position 55,555 of record ONZH01017807.1, read on the forward strand.
CACCAGCCTCCACATAACTTTGATGGATCCACCGACGCTTCTAAATGTAAGACAGACTTCTAGCTGTCTTACATTTAGACCGTTTTCTACAGGTGTTCCCTTCCCCGCCCACATCATACCCCCTTTTTTAGACCTGGCATCAGTGGGGAAAAGTCCCAGAAGCTTCTCGCCACAATCTATGCCAGAAATATGCTTAATATAGGTGTATTTCTGTTTAATAAACGACCCCCTAGATGTGTACCCTATCTAACTCATAATAGATTTGGGCTAATGCTTTCTTCAAAGCAGGCAGATTTTTTTCCTCTAGAAAGACATGTGGGTAACAGTCTCTCCATAGATAACAAGTAGAAATTTAAATATCACAAGAGTTCACAATAAAAACTGCATACATTATTAAATAGAATTCTTAGACTTGATGGCATAGCTTCTAATGCAGACTGATAGAAGCCTATAGACTTCAATAGAATTCTATTACAGTCTATGGGACATGCGATCAGATGATCATAAGTTCAAGTCCTTTAAAGGAACTAAAAAATTAAAGTGTAAAAAACAAAAAAAATAAAGATTCAAATCAATCCTCTTTCCAAATTTAAGATATAGAAATAATAAACAATAAAAGAATAAAGATAGCAGGCATCACATGTCAGAACTATTAGATTATAAAAATATTTTTCCTGGGCCATGAAAGCAGTTGTCACGAGTGGGCTTGCGTCTGGTATCAGACGTTCTGCGCGGCTTTCTAAAGTGACATAATTTGACATGATTTTCCCTTGGTTTGGTTGCTGTTCACCACACCCCTTCCCCTCAGCTGTTGCCGCTTGGTAATTAGCTTTCTCCTATTTACCCCTTCATCTCCCAGGATCCCTTGCGGTTTATACTTTCTGCCTACTTAGTAGAGTGTGGTGTGGATCTCGGCTGAGATCCGGTTGCTGCAATATCTGCTTAAGATAAGTGTCTTCTTTCCCTTTTGTTGTTTTCCTTTTTGGAGTCTCCTGTTCCTCCTTACTCTTGGAGGAACGGGTTTACTCTCTTGTGTCACTAGACTGCAGGGTTTTCTAGGGTGCATTTATTATTAGGTTCCTGTGTATGAACTTTCCTACAACCCAGGCTTGTTCATACTGGAAGTCAGTCAGGGCCTAGTTTCAGGGTTCCCTGCAGGAGGTGACCGGTTCCCTGGTTTGGTCTGTTCCCTTCCCTCGTACACTCGGTGTGGCTATTCCCTCCACACCAGAGCGTGACAGCAGTGCCAGCTCTGAAGATGAAAATATTAAAAAAAGTATGAGCATCGAAAGATGCTGATGCAAAGAATTTTTTTCAGAAGTTTTTATTTTTTTTTTAAGAGGTGAAACATAATAAAACTATACATATTTGATATTACCATAATAATACTGATCCACAGGGTAAGGATGAAATAGCATTTTTAGAGCTTGCGAACATTGTACTATCAAAACCCAAAAAACTTGGTGGAATTTTTTTATTTTATTTTTTTTTTCAATTTCACCCCACAAAGAATCTTTTAACAGTTTTCCATTACAAGATATTGTAAATTAAATGGTGCTGTTCAAAAATACTTTTCCAAACAATAAGTCCTAATATGGCAATGTGAATAAAAAAATGTAAAAAGTTGTGGCTTATGGAAGATAGAAAGCAGTCATAAAGGGATTATGAAAAAAAAACCAATATGATTGTATGACCTAGCCATAAAGTAATGAATAAAAATACCAGATGATAAGTGAGAGCTGAGGCAAAGGTTTTGAAAATTGGAAAGGCTAGCATTTTCCTGCCATGTCTTCTATAGTGTTACACCTAATGAATCATTCCCAGCAAGTACATAATGTCATGAGGTTCTGGTTGGATTTAAGCTTTTTCAACCTGCAACCTCGGTTTCAAAGTCATCATAACTCTTTCTGTATTACTTTTTTTTCTAATGCACCATGATAGATTCCTGTACACAGATACAATTAGATGAGTGAATAGAACAAAGTGACCATTATTTTATATTGGCTTTGTTATTATGATTATTATATGGTTCTTGTAGTTAGTAGTAGTAGTTGAATAGTTGATATTTGTAGATATATATTGATGAATAATGTAGGTGCTGCATAAAGTTATGGCTGATCTGTGTTGTATTTGTATCACTATACATTATTTGTGATTTGTAACAAAATCATTATAGTTAAAGGGGTTGTCTCACTTCAGCAGATGTCCTATATCATGTAGAGAAAGTTAATACAAGGCACTTACTAATGTGTTGTGACTGTCTATTTTGTCTTGCTCTATTCATTTTCCCATCACATTATACACAGCTCATATCCATGGTTACGACCACCCTGCAAACCACCTATGCACAGTCTCATTGTACCAGCCACTAGAGAAGCTGGAACCTTGCAGTAGTTTCTGAAACTTTGCACTTGGCTTGGCTAACTAATTTAGTGATACACTGAATATTTTAACTAGATTTAAACAATGTAAGCGAGTCATTTAGAATTCTTGTCAATATGCATATGAATATAATGGAGGAAAATTGTTCTTCTGGACTTTATGCAACCTTGTTTTATATGGTCACCCATTCATTTGAAGAGTTAGGCTACATGCACACGACAGTGAAAAACGGACATGTGATGTACATTTTTTTAACGGCCATTAAAAGTCTGTTTTAAGACCAATGGTAGTCTATGGGGTTATTCACATGGCAGTTTTTTTGACTGTCAGTGAAAAACGGACGTAAAAAAATATAACATGCTCTATCTTGTCCGTTTTTCACTGATAGACTGCCCCCATACAATTGAATGGGTCCATTTTTAACCTCCGTCTCTCAGAAAGGCATCAGTGAAAAAAACGTCGGACATTTTTTCTCACTGTCATGTGCATGTAGCCTTAGAATGTTATACTACATTTGCCTTGCAGTAGGTGCAAACAGGTGATCCCCAGTGATTAGAGAAAGTTTGACCCACACTAGAGTTCCTGAGCAGCTCCTCCATGCTGCTACTGCTACTAGTACCGGAGAGGCAACCACACATGCACCGCTATACTTTTGAGTAGTGGCACATGCACAGTCACTGCTCTTGTAGCAGAAGCAGAGCCTCTCCATTTGAACCACTAATTGGAGCAATGGCACAAAATTGACATGGCTGGATAAGATGTCTGGTCTTGTCAATCAAGCAGGAGTGGGGGAACTTCTTGAGTAGCAGGGACAGCCCCTTTGCTGCCACAGAACTCTGATGTTTGATTCACTCATCTCCAAACCCACACTGATCAGTTTTTTTTTTACTGATTTGTTTCTTTCTAAAAAGATGTCCATTAAGGATAGACCCTTTAGCTGTCAGACTGTAAAAAGCATCAAGAAGTTATTTACGCACACTAGATCATTTCCATTACATATGTAAAAACAAGGGGAACATATCAAATAAGATATGTTAGTTTTGTGGCTTAAAAAAGTCCCAAGTTATAACGATTGCACCATTTTTTGTGGCATTTGGTCAACTTTTGCGACGCTTTGTGTTTCTCACCTTTTTTTCCACAGTTGTCTATGTTTAAGAGCTAAAAGTGAGATTAGACCTGGATTATGGTTCATACAATGTGTATACAATGTGCAAAAGTAGAAAAAAAGTCGCAAATCTACTGTATGTCAAGCAACCCCCTGGTGTACTCTTCCACATATCGGTGTAAACCACATTGCACTCACACCAAATATATTATCATAAATTTGGAGCAGGTACACAAAGTAAAGACAGACTTAAAACTGACACAAAAACAACTGCAACTGAGAACTGTCCCCTAAGGTGATTTAACCTCATTTAGGTTAAAGGAATATTCTCATCTTGTACAATGGGGGCATATAGCTAGGATACGCCCCCATTGTCTTATAGGTGCGGGTTCCACCGCTGGGGCCCGCACCTATATCAAGAATGGAGCCCCCAAAGTACAGGAGGGCGCACAGCGCATGCGCAGCCGCCCTCTATTCATTTCTATGGGGCCGCCGAAAATAGCCAAGCGCTGACTAGACTATTTCCGTCGGTTCCATAGAAATTAATGGGAGCGGTGGCCGCGCTTGCGCGGTGCGCTCCCACTCATTTCTATGAGCGCAGCGAGGGAGCTGCGCCTGGTGGTGGACGGACCCCGGGAAACCTGGGGTCCTCCAGGGGCAGTGCTCCCCCCTCCGATCTTGATATAAGTGCGAGTCCCAGCGGTGGGACCCGCACCTATAAGACAATGGTGGCATATCCTAGCGATATGCCCCATTGTACAAGATGAGAATACCCCTTTAATGCCCAAACATAGGTAAATTGCTCCTTTCCTAATGCTCAACAAATTACGGAAGGTAGGGACAGTGATATTGAGAATATGTGAAAAAGATTCTGGTTTAAGACATCCTTATTTATTATATAGTTGTGCAATAGGACATAACTAAACAGTTTATACATGTTTGTGTTCATAGGTACAGTATTAAAGATGATCTTACATCCTCATTAGCTGTCAGATAAAGCCCGGTATTGCTGCTAGCAGTTCAGCCACATATATAGACATGCTTTCTTGGCCAAAGTGGGCTTGTGTTCCAAATATGGAAAGGGGAATAAACAGCCGCTAGATACCTGTTGAGAGGATTTATCTTCTTTGTAGATATATGATTAGGCATGTTTAAATCCAACATCTGGGATGAGTTGGGGCATGCCCATATGCATTGGATGGAACACCATCCCTGCAAAATTGGTTTGTTCAGCCAACTTTTATCTAATGTGCATGGTCTTCAAGATAATTCTTCTTGGCATTTTTGGATGCAGTAGAAGTAAGCATGAGCAATTATGAAGCAATAAAGGGAATATATCACACGTACACTGCTTAAATCCATAGCTCATGATTTAGTAAATCTTCCTGGTGCAGCAAGACTGGCTGTAAGTTTATAGGTCAGCAGATTTTTACTGCTTAATGATCAAGGGTTCTCTAACCCAAAAGCAATAAAATAAGCCTTGTTAAATGGAAATGCATTTTTCGCTCAATAATATCATATTAAACTTATAGCACTAAATATTTTCTGATAGATGGAAATTTATGAGAATTACGTAGGAAAATATGTATGGGCTATTCTTATGAATTAAAATTTGTCAGATATAATGTCATATGATGGGTGGCCACCATACAATAAAACATGAGTGTTCAAAACCACCCACCTTAAGTATATGTGCACAATAAAAAAGAAAAAAGAAGGCATTTAGAGCAAAAAGGTGATCACTGAAAACCAATTCAATCTATCCAATACATACATATATAACATGCAGAAATAGCACAGTTAAAAACACTAAAATAGTACACCAGTACACAAATAATAACCCCCAAGGTGAACATGTAGATGAATGCTGCCCCTGTAGGGAGTCCTGATGAAAAACACAGTAGGTGACAATAATTGTGGGGTTATACAACCCCCCACTCTTCGTGTCTCCCTTTGTTCATATCTTGCAATCATTGTTTATATTATTGGGTTGCATATTGTGTTTGGCTATTTCTTTGGGATATCTTCTATTTTTGGGGGTCCGGAGGAGGGGGATCAGGGGGTAAGCTTCATCTTCAGCCTCTTTTTTGTTTTAAATTGTTTGTGTAGTGTTTTTTGGATTACTTGTCTAATAAAAATTTGGAATGATTACATTGGTTTGGAGTGCTAACTTTTTGCCATATATACTTTAATTTTCTTTTTTATTATGCACAGTTGGTCAGGCACACACATCACAACAATGGATATTGTTCCTGTCTCTAGAAGAGTCTTATAGGGAATTTGTCACCAAAAATGTTTTCTGCCAGTTGAAACACATCCCTTTTATCTAATCTGTTTTTATTTCCTAATTGCAGATTTATTTATTCTATCTCCTGAACATCTTGCCAGAGCTGTTATTAGCATTTACACAGCATTAAATGGTCCATAGACACACTGGACAGGAGGAAACCCATTGACTTGTATGGGAGAGTTTTCTAAGCATGCTCTGTGACCTGTGCAGAGGCGATTGTACAAGGAAAGAATAGATACGCTTTGACAATCACCTATTGTGAATAGTGGATCTTGGCTTTTCTGTCATTCTAATTATGCCTGTATTGATATCACTATTGTTTAGCGAACTTGTGTTTTCCAGTTCGGCATACAAGGTTCAGGTTATCTAAGAATTCCATTATGGATTCTACTATCACGGAATCTTGTACGCTGAACTTGAAAACACGTTTGCTCATCCCTAGATATCACCTCTGTGTATAAATAAGCAAGCAACTGCAATATAGTGATCTGTACTGACCAAGAAGTAGCACCAATTATTTGGCTTGGTGGCCAGTGGGAAAACTGCAGGATGTTATGTTTTTTGTCTAAATATAGATATTGGCATGGAAAATTAAAAATAACATTGAAAATTATTTTAAAATATGTTAAACATAAAATCACGATTTCAACAATAGGTCATTTTTTGATGACACATTCCCTTTCCTCAAAGAAAAATTAGCTAACCACAGGAAACTATGGGAGGGAGAGAAAGAAAGCACTCACTTTTTCAAAGCGTCTTCATTCCAGTGCCTGAAGTTTTGTCCTCACTGCTTTTTGTCCCCAATGTACCAGAAGTTATGATGTCTTGTTTGTGGTCATGTGAACTTCTGCAGCCATTTGCTGGCCTCAGCAGTGTCATTTGCCTGAATATCCCACATACCCTCACTACCAAACTCATGATAATCAGGCTAACCCCCCACGAATAGCATTGCTTAATCACTGAAAGGACTGTGCAGTCATACAATTACCATGGTCTTCCATCCTCTATCCTTTGACCTCCAGTTATACTGACATTAATGCCTTTAATACCTTTGATCACCAGGCAAATTAACATTAACCACTTCACTGCTCTAAACCACTAAGGATATAGACAGTAACATATATTGTGCTGGATCTGGATGCTATATAATATTATTTCTCTGGATGCTGTGTGGCTCTGTATATCTAGTACAATATGGTTAATTATTAGGGTACTGTACATTAATATTTATTTTTTGCTGTTCGTTAATGTCTTGCTTAGAAGGAATAATGCCAGGTCACTAAATGACCTGGTCACTAGCTATAAAGGATTAGAATGAAAGTAGCTGGCCAGTGTCAATAGGAGGGAAGCCCATGCTAAACCTTTGCACTAGAACCCATGAACCCTTAGCTATATCTCTGAAAACATACACACCTATCCTGAACATGTAGAAAGCTCTTCAGTTATCTTAATATGTGTTATAAAGAAATAACTATTTTAGGAGATTAAAAAAGTATATGCATATAATATATTATTGAGCTGCATAGTGGACCATTTATGACATGATTGTATTGACAGGCTAAAATTGTGGTGAAGTTTAAGAATGAGAGCATTGTATATAGTCTAAGTACAGTGTAGAGTAGAACGTTAACATAAGTTGCAGAGGAAACCTGAATGTAAACCACAGTTGCAGCCACTGAATAGACTGGAAATAAGCCAAACAACGTAATGAGGAATCATAACCAGAAAATAAAAGAATTCAGAATTCGAAATTAACCCTAGTGTGCTTGTCTTTTCTCCTTGTATTTAAAGGGAACCTGTCACCTCCTGTAGCGAAAAAAAAACTGTTAGCAGTACCTTAATCTGGTGGCCAGGGTGACGCTAAAGAAGGTCTTCATAAGGAGAAGAGATTCCTGTAAATAGAAGAAATTGATCTTTTAATCATGCTCAGAACGCTGACTTGACTCGGCTTGAAGTCAAGGGGGCAGCGGCTAGTCAAGCAAACCACTCCCCCTGGTCAACTTGAATGACAGTTGCCGTTGGGCCGGGGATCGCGCAATTCTCGTGCATGCGCGGTGCGCAATTTCTCCCTGTGCGATCCCGGCCCCGGCTCTTCACTTCTGCGGCGCTTTTGTCCCTACAGCGCATGCGCCGCAGAAGCAAGCGAGCGCGCGGGGGCGGCTGGCGGGCGGGCGCGCTCTGGCAAGCGCGCTCGCTTGCTTCTGCGGCGCATGCGCTGTAGGGACAAAAGCGCCGCAGAAGTGAAGAGGATCGCGCAGAGAGAAATTGCGCACCGCGCATGCGCAAGGATTGCGCGATCCCCGGCCCAACGGCAACTGTCATTCAAGTTGACCAGGGGGAGTGGTTTGCTTGACTAGCCGCTGCCCCCTTGACTTCAAGCCGAGTCAAGTCAGCGTTCTGAGCATGATTAAAAGATCAATTTCTTCTATTTACAGGAATCTCTTCTCCTTATGAAGACCTTCTTTAGCGTCACCCTGGCCACCAGATTAAGGTACTGCTAACAGTTTTTTTTCGCTACAGGAGGTGACAGGTTCCCTTTAAATGTGTACAGCATTAACGTTTGAACCATTCAAATTTGAAAATCATATACACATACACTCACCGGCCACTTTATTAGGTACACCTGTCCAACTGCTCGTTAACACTTAATTTCTAATCAGCCAATCACATGGCGGCAACTCAGTGCATTTAGGCATGTAGACATGGTCAAGACAATCTCCTGCAGTTCAAACCGAGCATCAGTATGGGGAAGAAAGGTGATTTGAGTGCCTTTGAACGTGGCATGGTTGTTGGTGCCAGAAGGGCTGGTCTGAGTATTTCAGAAACTGCTGATCTACTGGGATTTTCACGCACAACCATCTCTAGGGTTTACAGAGAATGGTCCGAAAAAGAAAAAACATCCAGTGAGCGGCAGTTCTGTGGGCGGAAATGCCTTGTTGATGCCAGAGGTCAGAGGAGAATGGGCAGACTGGTTCGAGCTGATAGAAAGGCAACAGTGACTCAAATTGCCACCCGTTACAACCAAGGTAGGCAGAAGAGCATCTCTGAACGCACAGTACGTCGAACTTTGAGGCAGATGGGCTACAGCAGCAGAAGACCACACCGGGTGCCACTCCTTTCAGCTAAGAACAGGAAACTGAGGCTACAATTTGCACAAGCTCATCGAAATTGGACAGTAGAAGATTGGAAAAACGTTGCCTGGTCTGATGAGTCTCGATTTCTGCTGGCGACATTCGGATGGTAGGGTCAGAATTTGGCGTCAACAACATGAAAGCATGGATCCATCCTGCCTTGTATCAACGGTTCAAGCTGGTGGTGGTGGTGTCATGGTGTGGGGAATATTTTCTTGGCACTCTTTGGGCCCCTTGGTACCAATTGAGCATCGTTGCAACGCCACAGCCTACCTGAGTATTGTTGCTGACCATGTCCATCCCTTTATGACCACAATGTACCCAACATCTGATGGCTACTTTCAGCAGGATAATGCGCCATGTCATAAAGCTGGAATCATCTCAGACTGGTTTCTTGAACATGACAATGAGTTCACTGTACTCAAATGGCCTCACAGTCACCAGATCTCAATCCAATAGAGCATCTTTGGGATGTGGTGGAACGGGAGATTCGCATCATGGATGTGCAGCCGACAAATCTGCGGCAACTGTGTGATGCCATCATGTCAATATGGACCAAAATCTCTGAGGAATGCTTCCAGCACCTTGTTGAATCTATGCCACCAAGAATTGAGGCAGTTCTGAAGGCAAAAGGGGGTCCAACCCGTTACTAGCATGGTGTACCTAATAAAGTGGCCGGTGAGTGTATAAGGTAGGCAGCGGATGATGTGAATGGAATTTTCTATGGTATAATTTCACATTCCTGAACCCTTTTAATTCTTAATTTTTTGGTATTTTATTTATTTACACATACACTGCTGCTGCATAATTTATTTGCATTCAATTAAATCTAGTTTTGGATGAAAAATGTAAAATTATAATTTAATGGTTAGTAAATCCTAAAATTAATGTATAAGGTTGTGGTAAGAAAATTTATATTATTTAAATTAAAAGATTACATTACGACACTGCAATTTATTTAAATATAGCATAACATAAATTAATGAAGTTAAACGCTAAACATAATGTCTGCTGCAAAAGATTAGGATTCATTGCTCACCCATCTTTGAAATCAGTTAGAGACTAAGTGAAGAAAATGATCTTTTCAGTAAAGTAGTAATTTCATGCCTTGATAATTAGAAACAACCAATTTTAGAGCATTTACATGCTTTTTAAGCAATTGTGTTGCTTATGTTTCTTGTATTTCTTTAGGGAAACATTAATGATGTAATACTACCCTAGCTTACTCTACATTCATTTAAATAAACAATTGTGTCTATACTTTTTATACCTACACAGTAATATATGGAATGAGTAGCCTAATAACTAGCAAAAGGTCAATACAGAGAGCTCTCCCATGATTTATTTATATCTAGGACTGTAGCTATAGCAAGGGGCACGGGTGCGTATCTACCATAGTGGCAGACCATACGGCCTCTATGGGACCCAGGGCAAGAGGGGGCCCAGTTGGGATCATCCCCTCTTCTACTGTGGGTGAAAACTTGATCAGGACTCTACCCTCTAAAGGAACAACCTTTAACAAATGAGGCAGTGGAAAAATGGCCCGAGGGTCATTGAAAGGGGTTTAGGAGGAAATCCTTCTGTCCTGTGTGGGGGCCTGGTTTGATCTTTGCTATGGGGCCCTTAGTTCTCTATGTACACCACTGGCAAGGGGACATCATCTACATCTAGAGGAAAGAAGGTTTCCACAAAAGCATTGAAGAGAGTCCTTGGCTGTAAGAGCTGTGAGACTATGGAACTCTGTGCCAGAGTTTAAGCGGGGCCTACATGCATTTCTGGTGTGTAACAAAATTATTAAATTTCTGTAGAAGGAGCGTTGATCCAGGGAGTTATAACTTACACCTAAACATTTTTGCAGTGTTTACTTACCTTTTCAATTCCATCCACAAGGTTTCACCTCACCATCTTTAACCGTAGTGCCAGCATCATTGGTCTATTCCATCAGTACCAAGACCTTAAAGTCCCTAATTTTGCTTGCTAGATTTCTGGCATTTGTGACATACTGTACAATTTAACTTGCCATCCAATTTTCCACATTCAGTTTCAAGAATGTGATTTATGAAAATTTGGCTGGCAAAGCAGGTGCATTAAAGCAAGGTCTACTGGCCCTGGCTTCGTCTGTGCACTTTGCGTGCCACTGGACTTTTATTATGACTCTGCCTGTAGTTGACATAGAGTATGCAAAGTTCTTTTTATACATATTGATATAAAGGAGAATTTTGATAGTGACATGTTTGAATCCCTAAACTCTAGCAACAACATTCTGACTTTGAAGGGTACAAAAATCTAGTAACAAGTGCCCTTTAAGAATCATAGTTGCACATACAATGCCAAATCATGTCATAAACCTACTGCTCCATTACTTGTGGACAAGGAACAAGAGGCATGGGAGCCATATGTGGATTTTCAGCCATTGGTGGGGAACGCTGGGCTGCAGCTTTATGTTCCTTTGCACTCATGTTTCAAAATATCCTTAAAATTACAGAATTAAACTAAAAAACTCTAGACCCACATGTTCATTGACTGTTTCCTGAATAGCCATTCATGAGAGACAATATACTGTTGAGTAGCACAGTACCAGTCATGGTATCTGCTGTCTAATTTTTGGCTGACATTTCCTAACAGCTAATAATGTTATTGTGACAAGCTGCAGCGAACTGTGGCAAACAAAGAGCCCAGTCAAATACTAAATGACCTTACAGGCTATTTACTATCTTAATAGAAAATATTGCAGCATAAGATCCAGAATTACAGTTCTTAGCATGGAAAACAGATGGCTTAGGCTACATTCACATGACCATGAAAAAACAGCTGTTAACAAATGGCAAATTGGACAACTAATTTTGAATGTTTTTTTTCACAAATGCCTTTCTGAAAATGGCCATTAGAAATGGCCCTCGTGAATAGTATGGGGGCTTTCTGTACGTGAAAATGGACAAAATAGGGCAATTTTCTGACAGCCATTATTTATGGACTGTTTTTTATGTACCCTAGTCCACCTGCAAACGAATGAATGCACATAAGATCCACATGAATTTCCATGTGGATTCATGTGCATTTCAGCAGCACAAAATAGTTTTTTTGTTTGTTGTGTATTTCATGTGGTTTTGCGGCAACTTTCACCCTTACATTGGATAGGTGCTGCAGATTTTGAAATCCATATGTGAGGTCAATTTCCACACGTTATAAATTTATGTAAACTTTGCTGGTACTGTAATACACTGTGCACGCATTCTACAATGTGTGCAGGTGGCCTAAGGGAGAATAAGTCAACAGTTAAAGCATTTTTTTCTCTACTATAAACACTTTTGTGTTTTTTTGTGCTATAAAAGAAATAAATGGTTAAATACAATTTCTAAGCATTTTTTTATGTTACTTTGCCTTGGAGTTTTAAAAAATGGCACCTGGTGAGTGGATCTGTTGGTCAGTGAGGCAATAAGATGACAGGAGGAAGGCACTGTAATGCCAAAAACAAAGATTTAAGAGGATTGTCATTTTCATCAAAAACAGAAGAATTATCTTTTCTGAAGAAAATTGAGTCTGGGCTCCTTTGAGATTTGGCATGCACCACTGACTAGAAATGCTTAGTATCCTCACATGAAAAGGATGCATGTCCAACTCCCCGTTTTCAGTTTGCTAACTAACTGATGAACTATTTGTTAAAATATGTATTCATATTTTAGGATTATATAGGGGATACCATATATCTTCTAATTTAGTAGTGAACATACAAAATGGCTGATCAAAGATACAGAAATAAAGGATTTATATATTTTAGTTTTAGTGGCCTTCAGATACTCATGTCTGTGTGTAAGGGTCCTTTTACACGGGCAGATTTTTTGTCCAAATCGAGCCCCGATTGATATAGCATATTGATCCGCACTGATTTAGCTCCAGTTACATGCAGCAATCATTGGCATAGTTCCTAAATGATCGTTAATGCCATCCTTTGGGCACAGACACTGTAGGCAACACAGCTCTGTTTTCGCTAGCAACAACCAATGATTTTCTATGCTACATAAAAAGATGTGATCACAAAACAAACAGCCAGGATGATCTGTGGCACATTTATAGGGGGTAGTGATCAGTCATATAAATGTGTGTATGAATATTTGGACCTGATCATAGGCACATGCAGAAGACCCCTTATAGTGTAGATAGTGATCAATGGTAATATGTAGTGATTACACCCAGTTAGGAGTCCGTTCTTATGACATATTAATAAATCCCTTCCACACGTCCACCGTAAATGTTGAGTTTTTAAAGGGGTTGTCCGAGTTATTTTTTTGTTCTTTATATGTTTCTAACTTGTCAGGTATAACAACTTTCCCATATACTTTGTGTTTCTAAAGCTGCTGGTTTCTCAGAGTTGACTGAGGGTCACATGACCTGTGATGTCACCTTATCTCTCTGCTCTGTGATGTTTCGTTCACAAGCCTCAGAGTTCAGATAAGAGTCTGTACACGAGACGTCACTGGCCACGCCCCCTTTCTTTGCCGGGCTCCTGCTATCTGCTTTCTTCCTGGTTTCCTTCAGATAAAACATTAACCCCTTCAGCCAGAACACACTGAGGGCTCAAGGCTTTATAACAAACAGTAGCTGCAGCAGTGAGAGGAGACAAATGCTGGGGCACAAGAGCTGTAGAGGAATTGTATTGTACAAGAACAGGTAGGGAGAATTTCCTGTGTGTATTAGCAGTGTCATTGTACAGCTGGGACTTGTAGTCCTGCACATACAACATGCTGCTGAGTATTCCAGCAGGCAGACATGTACTCACAGCACTTATATTCATTCCCTTTGCAGAGAGGGGGGAGAAGGGGGAGGGGCTGAGATTGTTGTTATTGCATGTAAACAAAGACCAGAAGAGAACCAGGGAAATTAGGAAACATGGATTTTTTTTTTGCCTAAAACTTGCTTAACTTAGTTATATATTGCTTCCCATCAGATTTACAGTGCTATATATTTTTTGTCATAACTCGGACAACCCCTTTAAACATGGCACCCCCCTGCGAGCACAGTGGGCACCATGACAGTACATAGTTTTCTGCTGTTTAACACAGCAGAGGCCCAGGGTTAATATCTGCGTTTAACGGTAATGTCAGTCACAGACATTTAACCCCTCAGTATCTATGGTCAAATGTGACCATGGCATCTAGCAGCACTAAAAGCAGGAGCTGTGTGCTTCCCCGCCCTTGCCGCCTTCCCCTTGTTGAGATCAGGGAAGGCAGCTTGTACTAGTAATAGGTCTAAGCCTGTACAAGGGTTACAGGTCATTTACAAGTATATTCCAATGCAGGCCTGTAGGTGGTAGCACTGCATTGGAATATACTGAATTCAGTATTCTATAATACATAGATGGAAATTATAGAATACACAATGCAATCTAATAGTTGCATGTTATAGTCAACAAGGTTGACTTAAAAAAGTAAAAAGAAAATAATAATATAAAAAAAAAAATCTAAATATTCAAATTATCCCCCTTTCCCTAGAATAAAAATAAATACATAAGCAATAAAAAAAATCATTATGGTCCAAAAATGGTAGAAAAAAGGCTGATTCCCTATTTTTGTGACTTTACCTCCCAAAAACAATTGAATAAACAGTGATCAAAAAGTTGTACACACTCCAAAATGGTATCAATAAAAACTACAGATCATCCTGCAAAAATGAGTTCTCACACATATCTGTAAACATAACTATAAAACGTTATGTGGGTCAGGATATAACGATGAAAAGAAAAATGTTTTTTTTTTTTCCAGAAAGAAAGAAAAGAAAAACTATATAAATGTGGCATTGCCAAAATTGTACTGACCTTGTGCATGCAGGTCATTTTTACTGCATAGGAAACGCCGTAAAAACAAACCGACGTTTTTTTCCCAATTCGACCCCATTTGGAATTTTACAGCTTCCCACTACATTGTATGCAATAGTAAATGATGTCATTCAAAAGTACAACTTGTCCCGCAAAAAACAAGCCCCATACAGCAATGTGAATGGAAAAACACAAAAGTTATGGTTCCAGGAAGGCAGAGGGTGAAAAATGGAAACACAAAAGCAGAAAATTGCCGGGGGCTGAAAGGGTTAACTTATTCTGTGTAATGATATTTTATAATTGTCTAAAATATTAAACAATATATTTTAATTGAAATATTTTAATGGAAATTCAACGCAAACCCCCCAAAACAGACTTTTGAGATATAAAATATGATCTCCTCCTGCCGGCCCTCTCTTCCGGGGATTCTTGCATCTGCGCCGTCCTGTTCAGTATTCAGCGCAGGACACTCACCGGCTGCCGGCTTCCTTACTGCGCCTGCTCTGAATACTGAATGGGACGGCGCAGGCGCAAGATTTCCCTGACAGGGCCGGCAGGAGGAGGCCAATGCTAGCCTGGCCCTATCAATCAAGAGTAGAAGGTCGTGGAATGAGGTGGGCAAACAGAGCCTCTAGGAGCAGGTGCAATGCCCACCTCCCCTGCTCCTAGAGGCTAATTTGCATATAATAAAAGTTATAATTTCACAAAAAACGGGGGTATACTTAAAAAAAAAGAAATGTATAATATCAGCCTGTTTAATAGCGAAAATTGTGGTGATGTAAACCCTTTAAACTGTATCTGCCATTGAATCTTTTGCATAAAAGTTTGCAGAAAGCCTTACATATTGAATAAACCTTGATTGTAAAATGGTTGATTTATACCTGCAGAAAGCCAATTTCTGGAATGAAATAATTTCAGTTCATTCATCATTATGCTGGCTCAGGCTTAAAAAGCATTTAGTCAATTGCTGTAGATAGTGTAAGTCTCCAATTTGAAATCAAATATTTTAAATGGCATAAAGGCACATTTGTTATATTAAGTATGGCATAATCATTTCATGGAGGGTTGTCAGAATTTCACTTTACATAGCTAAATTTCTAATGATATCTTTACACTGTTCATTTTTTTCTTGAGCAATCATAGTTTCTCTAATTTGCCTAACTTTTTTATTTTTGAAAGTCATTTCCTGTAAAAGGGCAAATAATAATTCCTGGTTCTGTCCTCTTGTGTTTAAATGGGTTTTTATACATTGATATATTGACGGCCTGTCCACAGGATAGATCAGGGGTAGGCAATCTCCGGCACGCCAGCTGTTGTGAAACTACAACACCCAGCATGCATTCTTTCTCTGCTTCTCTCAGAACTCTCATAGAAATTAATGGGGCATGCTGGAAATTGTAGTTTCGGAACAGCTGGAGTGCCAGACGTTGCTGATCCCTTGGATAGATCATCAATATGTGAATGGTGAGGGTCTGACTCCCGGTACTCCAACCGATCAGCTGTTTGAAGAGGCCTTGGCGCTCTGGTTAGCACTGTGGCCTCTTCCTAGGCCAGTGATATTACGTTCATCAATCACTTGGCCCTGTTGCAATTCAATTCCACTGTAGCGAATGGGCCTGAGCTGCCATACCAAGCAGAGCTACTACAGTATATGGTCCTGTACTTGATTAGCTGTGAGGAGGCCGCAGTGCTCACTAGAGCCAGTGGTCTATTCAAACAGCTGATCTGCACTAGTGCCAGATGCAGGGGCGTTGCTAGGCTAAAACATTCGGGGCCTAGGCCCCTGATGTTTCCTCCCAGGCCCTGAATGTCCTGCCTGCCAGCTAGATACAATTGTATTACTGTCCTCAGGATGGCAATACAATCGAATCTAAAGCACTGCACCGAGGTGTAGGACCTGTGGTGACATCACAGGTCATGTGATTGGTGCAGTAGCTGAGAAGGACCTGTGATGATGTCACTGGTCACATGTCATCATGTGACCAGTGCAGGAGAGGCTCCACAGTGAATAGAACTGTAGGGGAAGAGTCTCTGCTGAGGTCTGCTATAAGGAGAGGTAAGTAAAGGGAGAGGCAGAGTAATGCTGGGAGTTGTAGTTATTTAACTGGGACTGTATGTTAGGGCTGAAGAGAGGGATGTTATTTACATGGGACTGAATTTTCAGTGGGTGATGCTATTTACATGGGACTGTGTTGGAGGGGGCTGTGGGAGGAAGTGATGTTATTTCATGGGAGTGAATTTTGGAGGGGATTGAAGGAGAGAGTGATGTTATTTACATGGGACTGAACGTTGGAGGGGGCTGTGGGAGAGGGCAATGTTATTTTCATGGGACTGTATGTTGAAGGCAGCTGCGGAGGGAGTGATGTTATTTACCCTGGATTGTATATTGGAAGAGCTGAAGGGAGGGGAGTGATGTTATTTACATGGGACTGTATGTTGGAGGGGCTGAAGGGAGGGGAGTGAATTTATTTACATGGGACTCTACGGCGGAGGGAGGAAAAATAATTTTATTTACATGGGACTGTATGGTGGAGGGGCTGAGGAATCATTGCTGAGCGCACTAAAGGGAGGAATATAACTGCAGGGGGCATTACAACAGTAGGGGGCAGTATAAATACTGGGGGCACTTCAGGGCGAGCATTATAACAGGAGGGGGCGATATAAATACTGGGGCACTGTAGGGGTATTATAAATCCAGGGGACATTAGGCATTCCTATTGCTACTGGGGGCTCTATAGGAGGGACTTATAGATCCACCTTATGTCTACTAAAAGCACTATGGGGGATCTTATTACTACTGAGGGGTCTGTAGAGAGCTTTATTACCACTTGGGGAACAATAGGGGGCCTTATTTCTTACGGGCGCTCTGTAAGGGCATTATAAATACTGGAGGGCTCTTCTAGTAATGGAGGCATTGTTGTGGAGCATTATCACTGTTGGGGGCACTGTAGGGGGCAGTATTACTAATGAGGGCATTCTAGAAGGGAATTACTATTGGTGGGACTTTGAGGAGCACTATTACTATGGGGGCACTGATATTTCTTCAGGATAGTATTTGGGGGTATTGGGGGGGCACAGCGAGCAGCGTGTTAACACTGTGGGGACTCCAGGTTGTTAGATGAAGAAATGTGAGGAAGCTAAGATGTCTTTGTGTCATGCTCTGCAGAGTTAAGGCTGAGAGAAGTTGTCCGGACCGAAGATGATGACAGAGAAGATCTACATCAGAGGAGATGTCACCTGGAGGCCTTGGATGTGAAAGGTAGGTGCTGCTGCGGAAGGGGGGGCATGTGGTCGACTTGGGCCATATTCATTGGGGCTTGGGCCCCGGATGTTTTGAGACCCTAGCAACGCCCCTGGCCAGATGTCTTGACCCTCACTGATCAGATATAGCTGACCTATCCTGAGGAGTCCTGGTAAACCACTTCTGACACCTCTTTAGACATTGGGTAGTTAAAAGTTTTTAAGTGGAATTTTTGTAAATTAATGTCTATAGATATGCAGTAATTCACCCCCTAAAAATTAGCTGCTTGCTGCAGCAGTGGTGACCATGTTTGGCTGTCACGTAGCTTTCTTAAACTCATGAATTGCAAATCCTCCTAGATATGCAACGATATACCATATACCGTAAATTTCAAAATCTCTACCTAACTAGACAGATGTTCTCTATATTAGCAGCAAATGTATACACTAGAAAGAGATACATATTAGAGCATATTAGCATTTCCAAAATGGTTATAACTAAGAGATCTCTGAAATTTCTAGAAAAGAAGAATATCTACTTGAAATGTGCTCACCTTAAAGCATTCATCCATAATGTGGATGAGAGGCAATTTTCTGAACATGTTGGAAAAATCAACAGACCACCAAGAGCCCTTAAATGATTGAGGCCAGTTGGCCTGATCTCATCTAATTTTATCAAACATGTGTCATATCAGAAAGGTTTCTTGTTCAATCTCCAGGTCAAGTTGCACATTCTGGTTATGAGTATATGCACTCTGTAACTCAATAAATAAAATTATCCGATAAGTGAGTTACCTATGGCAGTTTATTATGGTTGATGTGAAGAAAGAGCCAGTGTAGTATATATATCCTAGTGTGTCAACAATTGTGACATACAGTATATACCGTATTTTTCGCTTTATAAGACGCACCCGATAATAAGATGCACCCCAGGTTTAAAAGGAGGAAAATAAGAAAAAAATATTTTTCATCAGACCTCATATCAGACCCTCAGATCAGACCCCACAAATATCAGTGCAGTGTGAAACAAACTGCTTAATATTGTGATTGTGTTTCACATAAAATGTGCTTGTGCCTGAGTTCCCATAAAGTTGCATAGGGAGGGGGAGGTTCTAACAAACCTCCCAGGGCTGACTCCACCTTGCTCTCTGAGGAGAGGAGATGAAGAAGGAGAAGAGTGTAATGTCTGAGGACAAGCTGCACCTCAGCAGCCATTTGGGGAGTTGCCTTATCAAAACCCCAGTTCCATGTACCAGCCCATTGAACGGAAAGATTATAGGAGATCCAGGCAACCCAGAGAGGGAGTAAGAATATTGGCAAGGGAAGGTAATTGTTATTTATCAGGCTCTAGTCTCCTTTGCATTTGGTGGAGAGATTCTAAGCTACCAGCTGCCCACCATAACCTAAGACAGAAAGGCCACCTGTCAGGAGATTCCTAGACAGGATACAGAAGTATATTTGTATGTATGTAAACCCCTTTTAATATGTACAGCGCTATGGAATGAATGGCACTTTAATAATAATAATAATAATAATAATAATAATAATAATCATCATAATAATAGTATATGACATTACAGTAAGCAGAAATAGTACATCCCTCCAACCTGGAGAAACGGGAGAGAAACATTGATTGCTATAGAGTAAAACTACCCCTTATGCAACTTTTCGGAACTAACCTGAGCAATTGTAGAAGCTGCCTTGCTGTAAATGACTTTTGCACACATTGATGACCTTTGGATCAGCTTCAATAAAGTACTGGCAATTTGTTAGGAGAACTGGTAACTTTATTGTGTGAACTTATCACCTGTTTGCACCTAACGGTGCTGGGGTCACAAACAACAGGGACCCTGCCTCCATGGCACTTTAAACCCAGACCACCAAAGGCACCTCAACCACCATCTGTTGGGAGACCCTGGACCACAGCACGCCAGCCCAGGGAGCGCTACAGAACTAAAACTACTACTACCCCCATCAGCCCACCATAGCTCATATATCGCCCCTGCGGCCTGGTCGCTTCATCAGGACATCAGATCAGGCCCCCATAAATATTAGGACATCAGATCAGGCCCCCATATCAGAACATCACATCTGACCCTCTTATCAGGACATCACATTAGCCTTCCATGTCAGAACCCATAAGACCTCAGATCTGCCCACAATGTCAGACCCCCATCAGACCTCAGATCAGACCACAATGTCAGACCCCCATAAGACTTCAGATCATCCCACATTTTCAGACCCCCATCAGACCTCAGATCAGCCCACATTGTCAGACTCCCATCAGACCTCAGATCAGCCCACATTGTCACACCCCCATCAGACCTCAGATCAGCCCACATTGTCACACCCCCATCAGACCTCAGATCAACCCACATTGTCAGACCCCCATCAGACCTCAGATCAGCCAACATTGTCAGACCCTCATCAGACCTCAGCAGCCCTCAATGTCAGCTCCCATGAGACCTCAGATCAGATTAAAATAAAAACCTCCTCTTACCTGTCCTGCGCTGCGGCTCCTCTCCACCTCTGGCAGAAGCTCCCCTGTCCTGCGGTCAGGACAGTGAAGCGTGGGCCCCAGGAAGAAGGACCGGGGAAGGTGAATACCACAAGCGCTTGCTGCACTTTGATCCCTTCTTCCAGCACCTAATGCATACTAGTGAGCGCTTCCTTAATAAAAGCGCACACTAGAATTCTCTTTGAGGAGGGGGGGGGGGAGTGTGTCTTATAAATATATATATATATATATATATATATAGAGAGAGAGAGAGAGAGAGAGATGGTGGACATGAAGGGGAAAGTACTGTCAACTCGATATTGAACATACAATGAATCTTTATAATGAAAAATATATATTGCTGAATCTAGAAGTTGTAATGATAAATGAGAAAAAAGGTCTATTAGACGCAGAAATTATAATTAGAATTTTCATATCATGCTTCAAATTTTAGAAATTGTTGCAGCAATAGAACAAGGATCACTAAATCGTTAGTTTTTCATGGATGGGACAAATCTGCCTGGCTGTAAGATTATTATTAGTAATCGCCACATTTTCTCATCTAATCAGAAATCTGGCAGTTGTTAATAGTGTAAATGATCTAGGGGCAAATGAGCAAACATCTTAACAACAAGCAAACAACGAAAAATATTTAGCAATTATTATTTCATGCAATTAAACGTCTTTTGAATGCAAATGACTCGCTACATTTCCAATTGATGCTTGTTAATAAAAAACATCTGTCTGTCCGATAGCACCTTTACTCATTCCATCCTCAAACTTGGACTTTGGTCTTGCAGCTCAAGTAACTGCATGGGATCTATTGGCTTCATTATATAGTGTTCTGTAAACGGTCCTTAAATGCAAGCTTAACACCAATAACTGTAGACAACAGTTTTTTCTGAGATCTGTGTCTGTAGAGAATCGATAGTATAAGAAAGCAGAATTTACTGTTACTGTCCTTGAATGTTGTACAGTAAATAGATTTAATTTGGTTGACATTGACATCTGATTACTAGAAGCAGTAAATAGTTTCTGTCTGAGCTATAAAGTGGAGAAGTGAAGAACAATTCACTTTACAATTGTGTAACAGTGTTTATTCTTTTGTGTATATATATATATATATATATATATATATATATATATAGATATAGATAGATATATGTTTGTACTTGAAAGATCCTAAAGAGGATTGAAGTGAATGGGTGAATAAGGGTTTACATTGTGTTCTATGCCTCCTTTTGACTTATACGTTAAAAAAAAAAAAAAAAAAAGGATAAAAAAAACACAGCACACCACGTTCTTGTATCCTGCAGAGATTGGTAAAAAATAGGTATATTTTTGTTTACAATGTAAAAAAAGTATACTTTTTTTTTTACAATGGAACTGTTGTGACTGGATACTACTGTATGGCATCAGTCTTAGGCATCCATTTAATGTCTATGGTTTTTGTATACATTAAATGGATAGGAAAAACACAATGTGAAACCCAGCCTGGAATCCGCCATTTGCTATTGATTTTAGATCAGAGACAGATGTCAGGAGAGATAGGGCAAGTGAAAGAGAAACTAAAGAAAAGAAATGAGGAGATCAGGGATAGATAATCTGAATTGCAGGGATAGGAGTGGGACGATTTCTAGACAGAATCCATAGGGTATTATCAGGCAGTGAAATCGCTATTCTGGTACACTGAGCAGTAGTAAGTGGGCATAGGGGTTAGCCTGTTATACAGCACTGCACTCTGTTCTAAAGACTGTTTTGGGATGCTTAATTCAAAGAAGCACCACTAGTGTCGCTTTTTGCAGTGCAGTAAGAGGGTCAGAGCCTTGTTTGGGGTAGATTAAAAAAACATTAAAATAAAATAAAAAAAAAAACATTGTAAAAAATATCTTTTGGGTTGTGTTTGGGGAAAAACATATATAATCCGTGATTGGCAGCTTGTAAATGTGAAAGAAATAGTTGTGGCGTTATTCACCATACAAATAGACAAGCGCCATATAGTGCTAAATTCTTCAGTGTAGTTGAATTGCCAAAAATAACTATGAATCCGTATTTGTGGGTTTGTTCATTTTAAATAACTATTTGCTGCGTTATTTGCCATCCAAACAGAAAAGCGTGATATAGTGCTAACATAGTCAGTGAAGTTGACTTGCCAAAAAAACAGTGAATCCGTGTTTGTGGGTTTGTTCATTTTAAATAACTATTTGCGGCGTTATTCGACATCCAAGCAGAAAAGCGTGATATTGTGCTAACGTAGTCAGTGAAGTTGAATTGCCAAAAAAACAGTGAATCCGTGTTTGTGGGTTTGTTCATTTTAAATAACTATTTGTGGCTTTATTCGCCATCCAAACAGACAAGCGCCATATAGTGCTAACTTCTTCAGTGAAGTTGAATTGCCAAAAAAACAGTGAATCCGTGTTTGTGGGGTTGTTCATTTTAAATAACTATTTGCTGCGTCAGTCGCCATAGAAAAAGAAAATCGTCATATAGTGTGTAGTGCTGTGCAGTAACCCATTGTACTGCAGTTCAGCAACCCATTGTTAACCCACTCTGTGGGTGACGGTATTTCTTAAAGAAATAGTTAAGCAGTTGTGCAAGGCAGTGAGCGAAGTATATTTTTTGGGGGATTCTTAATTTCCTTTTATTTTAAACTTTTTATCAAACAGTATGTCAGACATAGGGGTGACAGGCCCTTTACAGGGGAGGGGCAGTGGCATAAATGTTTCTGGAATAGGCACAGGTCTCAGTAGAGGAAGGGGACGTGGCATTAGGGGTCACTCGGCGAGGCCACAGCTACCGGTGTCATCTAGTGGTCGTGTGTTGACCACCAACCCAGATGTTCTTGAATGGTTTACTCGGTCATCCGCTTCCTCCCAGATGACATCTGAAACCCCCAGCCAAGAGTCGGTGGGTTCGTCAGACACAACCCTTAGTTGGCATGGGCCTGGAGCAGCTCCAGTGCCCTCACCTGTCCTCAACCTGCCTGTGTCCTTTTCAGTCCCCTCAGCCAGAGAAGTACTATATGCTATGGGCTCTGTGCCACTATACAGCGAGGACGAACTACTTGAGGACAGTCATCAGCTACTTGGAAGCCAAGAGGTGGGGCAGAAATCCGCTCCTTCCAGTAGGTGGTCAAGTACTGATGAGCATAGTCTAGTGGGAGGTGATGTTGAGAGCGGTCAGGCTTTGTACACAGAGACAGTTGAGGAGGACATTAGCGACATGCAAACTGAGTTGATGATGATGTAGCCAATCGCACTTGGGAGCCAGGTGAAGCCAGGGCTTCATCATCATTATCTTCATCTGCAGACGAGACTGACAGCTTGCGCGTCAGGCAGCGGTGCAGGCAGCAGTGTGGCCGTTAGTCAGCGGAGTGGCAGCAATGCGAGGTCGGGAGCCAAACGGGCACAGGGTAGACCACACTCTTCTCAGGTGCTTTCTGGCCTTGAAAAGAGCGGCGTAGGGGCTCAGCAGGCAGCGGAGGTACACTCAGTCAGTACGGAGTGTTCGGTGGTAAAATCCCACCTCTCGGCGGTGTGGAATTTTTTTGTTAAAAACGCCCAGAGGAGGTCGAACAATGGCTATATGTTAGAATCTCGTGGTCAGAAAGTGAAGCGTGGGCCAGGGTGCTAACTTTGGCACCATGGCCCCTGGCGCCAACATATGCGACGTCACTACAGAAGTGGCCTGGGGAGAACCGTGGCTCAAGATGTGGTGGTCCGGTCGGCAGCAGCAACAGCAGCATCACCCCAGTGGCATGCATCCCATTTCAGGCAGTCAAGGCTCCAGCACCTCTGCCGAAGGGAGCTGTCTCTCATTATCTACCGCTCCAGATGCTCCTGCTCCTACTCCTCTTATTCATTGCCACTCATTATGGCAGCAGTTGTTCACCGAGGCGATTGCAAAGAGACAGCAGTACGCGTCCAGCCATCCTACAGCGCAGAAGCTGACCATGCTCCTGTCCAAATTGCTCATGCTGCAGTCCCTTACTTTTCAACTCGTGGACTCTGCACCGTTCAGAGAACTGATGGCTTGTGCCAAGCCGAGGTGGAGAGTGCCAAGCCGTCATTTCTTTGCCAAAAAGTCAGTCCCAGCCCTGCACAAATATGTAGAAGAGAAGGTAGCCCAGTCCTTGAGCCTGTCAGTGTCTGCCAAAGTGCATGGCAGCGTCGACATGTAGAGTTGTAACTACGGTCAAGGCCAGTACATGTCCTTTACGGCTCACTGGGTCAATGTGCTTCCTGCCCAGCCACACGAGCAACTTGAACAGGTGACACCACTTTATCCTCCTCGTTGTCAAACTGCTGATCCTACGCTAATGTCCGTCTCCGTCTCCACCACCTCAGCCTCCACTGCAGGGCCAAGTCATAGTGCTCCTCCAACGTACCACATGTGCAGGGCACAGCAGTGTCACACAGTTCTACGCCTGGTTTGCCTGGGCAAACAAAGTCACACAGGGGAGGAACTGCTCCGTGTAATGAAAGCCAGCAATTGATTTCTTCTTTTTCCGCGACAACTAAAAATCGGAACTATCGTGACAGATAACGGAAAAAACATGGTGTCCGCGCTGTGCCAAAGAGGGCTAAGCCATGCACCCGTTTTTAATCTGGTTGTCAAACGGTTCCTCAAATGTTATACGCAACTGCAGAACATTCTAAAAATGGCCAGGAAACTTTGCATTGCACTTCAGCCATTCCTACACCGCAAGGACACCCTCCTTGAGCCTGCAGCAGCAGAATGGCGTCCC
>ONZH01017808.1:0-16583 GCA_900303285.1 Rhinella marina
CATGTGGAATTATATACTTAACAAAAAAGTGTGAAACAACTGAAAATATGTCTTATATTCTAGGTTCTTCAAAGTAGCCAACCTTTTGCTTTGATTACTGCTTTGCACACTCTTGGCATTCTCTTGATGAGCTTCAAGAGGTAGTCACCTGAAATGGTTTTCACTTCACAGGTGTGCCCTGTCAGGTTTAATAAGTGGGATTTCTTGCCTTATAAATGGGGTTGGGACCATGAGTTGTGTTGGGCAGAAGTCAGGTGGATACACAGCTGATAGTCCTACTGAATAGACTGTTAGAATTTGTATTATGGCAAGAAAAAAGCAGCTAAGTAAAGAAAAACGAGTGGCCATCATTACTTTAAGAAATGAAGGTCAGTCAGTCCGAAAAAATTGGGAAAACTTTGAAAGTGTCCCCAAGTGCAGTCGCAAAAACCATCAAGCGCTACAAAGAAACTGGCTCACATGAGGACCGCCCCAGGAAAGGAAGACCAAGAGTCACCTCTGCTGCGGAGGATAAGTTCATCCGAGTCACCAGCTTCAGAAATCGCAGGTTAACAGCAGCTCAGATTAGAGACCAGGTCAATGCCACACAGAGTTTTAGCAGCAGACACATCTCTACGACAACTGTTAAGAGGAGACTGTGTGCAGCAGGCCTTCATGGTAAAATAGCTGCTAGGAAACCACTGCTAAGGACAGGCAACAAGCAGAAGAGACTTGTTTGGGCTAAAGAACACAAGGAATGGACATTAGACCAGTGGAAACCTGTGCTTTGGTCTGATGAGTCCAAATTTGAGATCTTTGGTTCTAACCACCGTGTCTTT
This sequence comes from Rhinella marina, assembly GCA_900303285.1. Lineage (NCBI taxonomy): Eukaryota > Metazoa > Chordata > Amphibia > Anura > Bufonidae > Rhinella > Rhinella marina. Next base: position 819 of record ONZH01017808.1, read on the forward strand.
GTGCGACGCAGAAAAGGTGAACAGATGGACTCTACATGCCTGGTTCCCACCATGAAGCATGGAGAAGGTGGAGTGATGGTGTGGGGGTGCTTTGCTGGTGACACTGTTGGGGATTTATTCAAAATTGAAGGCATACTGAACCAGCATGGCTACCACAGCATCTTGCAGCGGCATGCTGTTCCATCCGGTTTGCGTTTAGTTGGACCATCATTTATTTATCAACAGGACAATGACCCCAAACACACCTCCAGGCTGTGTAAGGGCTATTTGACCAAGTAGGAGAGTGATGGGGTGCTATGCCAGATGACCTGGCCTCCACAGTCACCAGACCTGAACCCAATCGAGATGGTTTGGGGTGAGCTGGACCGCAGAGTGCTAAGCATCTCTGGGAACTCCTTCAAGACTGTTGGAATACCATTTCAGGTGACAACCTCTTGAAGCTCATCAAGAGAATGCCAAAAGTGTACAAAGCAGTAATCAAAGCAAAAGGTGGCTACTTTGAAGAACCTAGAATATAAGACATATTTTCAGTTGTTTCACACTTATAATTCCACATGTGTTAATTCATAGTTTTGATGCCTTCAGTGTGAATCTACAATTTTCATAGTCATGAAAATACAGAAAACTCTTTGAATGAGAAGGTGTGTCCAAACTTTTGGTCTGCACTGTATATTGCGATAAATTGGTTGCCGCAAAGCACATCATTCTGCACAGCCATTAGTCTGTCCATGCTGCCTTAGTGAAGTCATTTATTTTCATTGTGAAGACTTCATGTGTAATGTGTATTAATCATTAAGTCTGCATAATAAAAATTACAGTTATTAATAGAGAGGTAATTGTTCCTGGAAAGTGGAGACAAATATTCTTTCTATATCATATGGGAGCAATTGTGCTCTGTGGACGTTCTGTTTCCTTTCACATTGTGTCAGCATTAGAATTTTTGAGACAGTATTCAGAGACATGGAACAGTATTCAGAGACATGGGACAGTATTCAGATATGTGCTAGTACATCCTCCTACAATGCTGTGCTCTCCATAACACTGTAGAAGGATGTAAAAGTTAAAGGGGTTGTCTCATCATGGACAATGGGGGCATATCGCTAGGATACGCCCTCATTATCTTAAAGGTGCAGGTCCCACCGCTGGCACCTACACCTATATCCAGAATGGAGCCCTGCAATGTGATGGCTGGAGGACTCCAGTCCTGCCAACACCAAGCTGGCTATCCATAGAAATGAATTGGAGCGTACTGCGCATGCACAGCCCCCGCTCCTTTTCATTTCTATGGAGCCGACGGAACTAGCCAAGCAAGCGCTCGGCTATTTTCGCCAGCCCCATAGAAAATGAATGGAGGGTGGCTGCGCATGCGCAGTGCATCCTCCTTCACTTTCGGGGCTCCGTTCTGGATATAGGTAATTAAACATGTAAAGAATAGATAAGCTTTGACAATCATCAGTTGTGAATGGTGGATCTTGTCTTTATAGATCTATCAACAGATAGAGGTGATATCTTTATAGGCAGAATTAAAATGACAGATAAGCAGGTAACTGCAGTGAAGTGATCTGTACAGACCAATAAGTGATGTCAACTATTAGGCTTAGTTGCCAGTGTAAACTGCTGGATGGTTTTGCTTAAATATAGATATTGACATGGAAAATTAAATAAAAAACATAACATAATAAAAAATCATTACAAACAAAACATGTAATTTATAGTGTTGAGCGAGCACCTCTGTGCTCGGGTGCTCTGACCGAGCACTAGGGGTTGCTCGTGTGCTCGGCCGAGCACCCGAGCCTAATGTTAGTCAATGGGACTAAACCAGGCACCCCCCACTCGGAAGAGGGGAGGGTGTCTGGTTAATAGAAAAAGGTCAGAATCGCGACTTCTCCTCTTTTACTCCTTTCACTCGTAAAAGTATGCTAATTAACTGAATTTGTACGCATTAGCGTTCAATGCGTATGCGTTAGCGCAAAAATGCGTACACATTAGCGTACAAAATGCATACGCATTAGCGTACAAAATCCATTAGCATACAAATTCATACGCATTAGCATACAAATTTGTACACATTAGCGTACAAATCAACATCACAGTGTGGGGAAGAGACTCGAGCATTGCGCTCGAGTACACTCGGTGTTTGGCCGAACACCGAGCGGACCCGAGCGTAGGCATGCTCGGCCGAACAGGGAGTTTGGCCGAGCATGCTCGCTCAGCACTAGTAATTTAAACTATAGGTCATTTTCTGAAGACACAATCCCTTTAACACTTAAAATAAGTTAAACAATTAAAGAGCTATTCTGGTATTTCAAGTTATCTCCTACCCACAAAATAGGGAATAACAGATTGGTGGGTGTCCTATTGCTTGGACCCTGACTGATCATGAGAATGGAAACACTGTACCCTGCAGGGTCCCCCGGAAATGAATGGTGTGGTTGGTAAGTCATACAGTGGCCCCATGCTCGTGATCTAATTGTTATCCTTATCTTCTGGATAAAAATTACTAGAATGCTCCTTTATTATTATTTTTCTTATAAATAATTGTGAAATTCAATGGCATTATGAACCTTAACATTTTTTTTACTACATATAAATATTACCTGCAAAACTGCAGCAATTATTCACTTTGTTATATTTCATTTTTTTCTTTTTGCTTCCTAATTTTTCCTAAACAGCTGTTACTTTCTTTATGAATTTATATCTGCTCTTTGGTAGAATTTTGCATTTTTGTTTTCTTCTTTCACAGTTGTTGAATGCTGCATTTATCATCATTTATTTAAGTTAGCAACAAGGGGACAGAAGGATGGCAACATAAATTGGCCAAAAAAATGCAAGATATTATAAATTTGTGCTTAATACCATATGTTTTGTTGAAAATGGGTGAGGAGTAGAGTAGAGAAGAGAGAGAGAATGTGTAGTTCTTAACAATATATATGTGTTGTCTAAGGGGTATTCTTTTTTCATTATGGAGAGCCCATGTTATGTCAAGTACACGTGCACATTATTGTAGACTAGGTGATGCCCCTACTATTCCAAGTAGCACAGAACGTTTGCATAGTATTGTAGACCACGTGATACCCCTATTATGCCAATTAGCCAGGGATGTTTCATAGCATTAACGTTTGTTCCTCACCATACTGTGGAGGAGATTGTTGCATGTAATAGGAGCTTTCTACTCCACTGACAAGCAGACAACTGTCGGGAAGGAACACCTCCTACCCGACAATTATCTGTCTCATCTGCTAATGTTACATGGCCCTAAAATTTCGGTCAAGAGTAAGTCAACAAAACCTTAATAACAATGGCAGACAATTTTATTTCACAAGGAAAAAAATCCAACCAGGTACAACACAATATCAGTTTACGAACTCTAGAATGCAACCAACTTAATACCCATACATAAAGCACAGTTCACAAGTAGATTTATTGCCTGTAATAATATTCAAAAGCATTACCATTTATATATGTCACTTCAAATGTCAAAAGGCAGCCGAACATTTAATACCAGAAATGAGTGATTCTACAGGGATTACTGATATTCAAGGTTACAAAGGGTAGACAGTCAATAGATAATTGAAGTTGTGATCAACACCACCATCTTTCTCCTCATCATCATCAGTTTTCTAGGGTTAAAATGAACACTTTTGGCTACTGTGCTATAATCTCTCAATTATCTGCTTATTTTAGGTAACTTGTAAACTACACACAATGGGGTTGATATACTAAGACTTGCATTATATATTCTGGTCTAAATATAAATTCCATCAGCACAAAAAATGCCAAATTTATTAAGAGGCACAGACCTCAATAAGTTCATCACATGTGATGAGTGTTTGTTCTCCAGAAATTCAAATCTATGTCAGCTAAGGGCTGATGTAGATTTGCACTATAATTTCACCAGTTTCTGGCATAAATATTAGTAAGTGTGATGTGCCATGAGAGACCCCACCACCTCCAGCTAAACCCTGCCCACATTTTAAAAATGAAAAGGACAGTAGAAAATCAAATTATTTGCAACTTTTTTATGCCACACAATTGGCATAAAATGTGTCCCAGTTAGAGTTGAGCAAACGTGCTCGTAACGAGCACTGTACTGCTCGAAACCCCTGCGCTTGAATGGCCGCAGGCATCCGGATCCATCCTCACCTGATTGTAAGTCAATGGGGACGGATCCGTTTGGTATGACACACGAGCGTGTCATACCAAACGGATCCGTCCCCACTGACTTGCAGTCGGGTGAGGAGGACGGATGCGGATGGCTGCAGCCATTCAAGCGCAGGGGATCCGAGCAGTACAGTGCTCGTTATGAGCACATTCGCTCAACTATAGTCCCAGTATAATAATTTGATTTAATCAAAACTTGACTCCAGATAACTTGACTCATCCCATCTACATGTACCATAGCTAAAGTGCTACAGGTGGCACAAGTTCACTTTTTATTATTATAGCAGTGGTTTCTGGCTCCATGCTTAAAGTCATACTACCATGGAATCTAGCATGATCAATTGACTTCATCAAATAGTGGGTTTAGCTGTCCTCCTAGACCAGGGATTCTCAACCTGAGGTCCTCCAGCTGTTGTAAAACTACAACTCCCACCATTCCCTGCTGTAGGCTGATAGATGTAGGCAGCCCAGGCATGATTGGAGTTGTAGTTTTACAACAGCTGGAGGGCCACAGATTGACCACCCCTGTCCTAGACCGTTTCCACGCATGAGCTTCAGCTCTTTCAGGTAGTTTCTCTTATTAATGCTCTCATTTAAACTTGTTTCTGTTCCCCTTAACTTCATATAAATTCTTAGATCAATTTTCCTGACTAAATAAAATCATATAAAATGTAGCCTTCATGATAAAGTAAGGGCAACCTGTCAGAAGTGTCTGCTGGTGAGCATTCCCTGGTTTCTTGACAAGCTCAGCTCTTTTTAAAAGTTATTGGGTTTTTTTGTTTGTTTGTTTGTTTTTTTATCGTGAAGCATTACAGAATAAAATGAAGCACATTGTCATGAGGGAGTCCATTGGTATTTCATGCTATACGTGGTTAGGGCAGCATGAATTTGCTGACAGTTTGCCCTTAAAAATGTGTGTTTGTAGAGCGTAAGAAACATTTTATTTAGATCTGATTTTTGTTTTACACTAGGAATAAATTGAACATTTATGCCTCCTATAAAGGTAACTATTCAAGCACGTAGACTTTTTTTGAGCACCTATTTGTTTGCTTCATAGACTTGTCTTGGTGTCTATAGGTCTAATTATAGTCTAGTTATAATCATGGTGCTATTGATTTTCCAGTTCTTTCCTGATAATAAATGGGTACATCATAACAAACTGCTGTTTTCGAGTATTACCTAAATGGTGAGAACCTTACTCCATTTAATATGTGATAAAATTGGAAATCCAATTGATTTGATGTGTGAATTAATCACTCATGTCTTGTTCGCTGATACAGTTTCCATGTAGTAAAATGCAGGCTAATTTTATGGTGTCAGAAAAATCTTAACATTCCTTGGTAAATATGACAGGTTTTAAAGTAGAGAAAATGAATTTCAGCCAAGCATTATCGTATTTTATTTTAGTTTACAACATTTCATGGACATTAGTTACTGGAGCTAGGCTTGCACTTAAAGGGAACCTGTCATCTCCGAAACACCCCCTGAACTAGAGTAAGCATTGTATAGTGTAAGTGATGCTGAATCTGAATATGTAAGTTTTATCTTCATACCCACTTCCGTTCTGACGCTGTGCTCCCACAAACCAGCAGTAAAATGCACTGAGAGGACTCGTCTTTGAGTCCTCTCCATTATGTGAGTGAGCACTGGAGTCCAGTGAGTGCATTTTACTGTAGGTTTGTGGGAGCACAGAGTCAGAATGGAAGTGAGTATGAAGATAAAAATTACATAACCAGACTCGACGTCACTTACACTATACACTGCTTACTCTAGTTCAGGGGGTGTTTTGGAGATGACAGGTTCCCTTTAAAGGCTATGCACATCTTTGGAGGCATTTTTTTTAATGATTGCTAGAGATGAGCGAACATGCTTGTCCGAGCTTGGTGCTCGTTCGAGTATTAGGGTATTCGCATATGCTCGATACTTGGACGAGCATATCGCAATCCTTGAGGAAATGGTAACTTCCTCTTCCTGCATGTTAGGCGCCTTTTCTCAGCCAATCCACATGCAGGAGAGTCTTTGGTGCCTCCTAGCATCACGTGGGGCCCCTACAAGTCGATAGCAGGGATTGGCTGGCCAGATCAGATGACCTGGGAATATAAGAATCTGGTCCCACGCTGCTCGCGTCAGACACCGCCTGCATGAGATTAGGGATAGAGCTGCTGTCTGTCAGGAAGAGTGTTAGGGCCTGAATTTAGATATTGGTTAGGCAGAAATCACCCACAAAGAACCCAACAGCCCTTTTAAGGGTTACAAGCACCTTTTTTTTTGGTCTCCTCCTGGCTGCTGGCTGGGACTTGTAGTGCAGCTACCGCCATCTTGGCTGCACACTGTACACAGTGACTGGTGGCAGAAGGGACAGCACGTAGTCCACACAGACCCAAAAGAAATTGCCCAAAATCTTCTCAGTACTCATTTTGCTGCTGCTGCTGCTGTACCTTGGCTTGCTGGGATCTGTAGTGCAGTCTAGGGAATACGTTTTTTCTCTCATTTATATACACTACAGTCCAGTGAACAATTATGTAGTGTACTGTACAGTAGCGTCAGTCTAGGGAATACGTTTTTTATATCATTTCTATACACTACAGTCCAGTGAACAATTATGTAGTGTGCTGTACAGTATTGTCAGACTAGGGAATAGTTTTTTTTTATATATCCTACAGTGCAGTGAAAAATTGAGTGGTTTGCGGTGCAATAGCCGCCGTCTAAAGACTACGTTTTTCCTCTCAGTGCAGTACGCAGTCTCATACTACAGTGCAGTGAGAAATTGTGTCGTGTGCTGCACACTAGCCGAAGTGTAGAAAATGGGTGTGGGCATTCAAGTAGTGTAGGGGGCAGAGGCCGTGGTCCTGGGCAGGGTGACACAGTACATGTTGATGAGGGAGAAGTGGAAACCGCAGAGTTTCGCTCCCTAGCTTCATCTCGCAACTTACTGGTTCACGTGGTACACCACTATTGAAACCACAACAGTGCGAACAGGTGATGACGTGGATAGCGGACAATGCATCCAGTAATTTATCCACCACCCAGTCTTCCACGCAGTCCACCCACGCTAGCCAAGGGAGTAGACCTCTGGCTCCTTCAGCTCAACCTCCTTCCCCCCAGCCTGCCCTGCCCACGGAAAGTACAGATTCAGATCTGGCATACTCACAGGGACTCTTTTCAGGACCCCACCCAGAGACACAAACCACTGCTCAACAGCAACCTGAGCAGTTGCTCTGTCCCGATGCCCAAAATTTAGAACTTTCACAGTCTGTGGGTGATGAGAGTGTGGACTTAGTGCAAGTAGTGCGTGAAGAGGTGTTGGATGATGATGATGATGAGACACGTTGTCAGACATTGACGTTGTTGTCAGGGCAGTAAGTCTGAGGGGGGAGCAGAGTGAGGAATCGGAGGAAGAGCTGGTGGATGATGAGGTGACTGACCCGAGCTGGGTTGGTAATCCAACTCAAGACAGTGCTTCTGAGGGGGAGGCAAGTGCAGCACCAGAACAGGTTGGAAGAGGCAGTGCGGTGGCCAGAGGGAGAAGTAGGGCCAGAGCAGGTAGATCAGCAACTTTTTCACGGAGTCAAGCTCCCGTGCCGAGGCCTAGATGTTCGCAAGTCTGGAGGTTTTTTAAAGAAAGTGAGGATGACCGACGGACTGTGGTGTGCAACCTGTGCCACACCAGGATCAGCAGGGGAGCCACCATTACCAGCCTAACCACTACCAGCATGCACAGGCATATGAGTGCTAAACACCCGAATCAGTGGAACCAAGGCCGTTCACCTCCTGCGGGTCACACCACTGCTCCTTCCCCTGTGTCACATGCTGGCTCTGCGAGTCAACCCCCCGCCCAGGACCCCAGCACGAGCGCCTCCCACCCTACAACCATCCCTTCACCAACACAATCCTCCACACCCTCCACCAATGTGTCCCAGCGCAGCGTTCAGCTGTCTTTTCATCAGACATTTGAGCGCAAGCGCAAATACAATTCCAACCACCCACATGCACAAGCCCTAAACGTCCACATCTCCAAATTGTTGAGCCTGGAGATGCTGCCCTATAGACTGGTAGAGACTGAGGCTTTCCGCAACCTGATGGCGGCTGTCCCTCGGTACTTGGTCCCCAGCCGCCACTATTTTTGCTGATGTGCCGTCCCAGCCATACACCAGCACGTGTCAGAGAACATCATCCGTGCCCTGACCAACGCGGTTACTGAGAAGGTCCACCTAACCACGGACACGTGAACAAGTGCTGGCGGGCAGGGACACTATATCTCACTGAAGGCACATTGGGTTAACTTGGTGGAGGCTGGGACCGAGTCTGACCCTGGGGCCGCTCATGTGCTGCACACACCGAGGATTGCGGGGCCAGCCTCGGTCACAGTTTCTCAGGCTAATTAAGCCTCTTCCTCCAACCCCTCCTCCTCCTCTCAATTACCATCCGTGAGCACGGCGCCTTCAGTCGGTAGCTCTAGGCGCAGGTGCACTGCCGTGGGTAAGCGCCAACAGGCAGTGCTGAAACTGCTGAGCTTAGGTGACAAGAGGCACACCGCCCAAGAGCTGTTACAGGGCATCACGGCGCAGACCGATCTTTGGCTGGCGCCGCTGAACCTCAAACCAGGTATGGTTGTGTGTGACAATGGGCGTAACCTGGTGGCGGCTCTGCAACTCGGCAGGCTCACACATGTGCCATGCCTGGCCCACATGTTCAATCTTGTGGTTCAGCGGTTCCTCAAGACCTACCCCAATTTGTCTGAATTACTCACCAAGGTGCGACGCATCTGTGCGCATTTCTGTAAGTCAACCACAGATGCTGCCACCCTCAGGGCAGTGCAACGGCGCTTACAACTGCCAGCTCACCGACTGTTGTGTGACGTGCCCACGCAATGGAATTCCACATTACACATGTTAGCCAGGGTTTACCTGCACCGCAGAGCCATTGTAGACTGCCAGATGACAACTTCCACCAGAACTGGTAGTCAGGTTAGTCAGCTTCCTCAAGTCTACAATGAGGAGTGGACGTGGATGCCTGATATCTGTCAGGTGTTAAGCCACTTTGATGAGTCAACACAGATGGTAAGAGGCGATGCCGCCATTATCAGCGTCACCATCCTGCTGCTTTGTCTGCTGAAAAAGTCACTGCTCAGCATGAAGTCAGAGGCTTTGCGCTTGTCACATGAGATGGGGGAAGAAGATACGTTGCTTGATAGCCAGAGCACCCTCAGGTCTGTTTCTCAGCGCGTATTGGAGGAGGAGGAGGAGGAGGAAGAGGAGGAGACTGTTGGCAAGAATGAAGTGGGTACCTATGCTCATTCCTTCTTATCTGTTGAGCGTGTATGGGCTGAAGAGGAGGAGATGGAGGAGGAGGAAATGGAGAGTCAGCCTACTGAGGAGAGGGAATTCTTGCGTGTTGGGACTCTTGCACACATGGCTGACTTCATGTTAGGCTGCCTTTCCCGTGACCCTTGAGTTAAAAACATTTTTGCCAACACCGATTTCTGGGTGTTCACCCTCCTGGACCCCCGGTACAAGCAGAACTTTTCCACTCTCATTCCTGTAGAGGAAAGGAGTACGAGAGTGAATCAATATCAACAGGCCCTGGTGCACAAGCTGAAACTATCCCTTCTCATCTAACACCGCTAGCGGCAGAGGCGTGGTTCTGTGGGGCCAACTAGTTGGGAGAGAGGAGAGTGAGAAGGCAGCTTCCTCAAGCGCTGGCAGGGGAACATTCTCCAGGCCTTTGCCAGTTTTTATGTCACGCCGATGCAAGACTATGTCACCCGTCCCCAGTCTAGGCAGAATAGGGGGGAGCTGTTCAGCAAGATTGGTGCGGGATGCACCGTAGCTGACCATGACCAAACGTCCTGCGTGATCACTCTGCTCCATACAACTACTGGTTGCAAAGCTGGACATGTGGCCCGAACTGGCGGCTGTATGCCTTTGGAGGTGCTGGCCTGCCCTGCCACTAGCGTGTCTGTCAAAGCGGGTCTTCAGATGCAGCTGGTGGCATTCATCAAATGATAATGGCGTGACACGCCTGTCAACCTGACAGGCTGACGCTTTATTAAAATGAATAAAGGCCTGGATTTCACCGGAACTTCAAATCTCCACCGGGGGAAAGCAGCTCACATTAGATTCTTCCCACTGTACTTCCTCTCCCTCCTTTGACTCTACTTGTTTCACCCGCTCAAATGTGTCACCGGGTAACAAAATTCTTATGTGCTTCACCTCCTAACAAATCCTCAACTATCTCAACACAAGTCACCGCCATGCTGTGTTCAGGGTAAAATTGTATGTGCTTCACCTGCTAAACTCAGTCCACTTGGTCAACTCTGTTGTCACCGCCATGCTGTGTTCAGGGTATAATTTTTTATAGGTTCACACTGCTAAACTTAGTTCTCACTTTTGGGTCAAACTGTATGTCACCGCCATGCTGTGTCAGGGTAAAATTTTATGACCTGACTACTCAGTCTCACTTGGTCACTCTGGGTTCACCGCATGCTGTCAGGTAAAATTTATGTGGTTCACCTGCTAACTCAGTCTCACACTGGTCACTTGTTTTGTCACCGCCATGCTGTGTCAGGGTAAAATTTTATGTGGTTCACCTGCTACCTCAGTCTCACTTGGTCACTCTGTTGTCACCGCCATGGCTGTGTCAGGGTAAAATTTTATGTGGCTTCACCTGCTACTCAGTCTCACTTGGTTACTCTGTTGTCACCCCATTCTGTGTCAGGGTAAAATTTTATGTGGCTTCACCTGCTAACTCATTCTCACTTGATCACTATTGTTTGTCCACCTGCCATGCTGTGTCAGGGTAAAATTGTATGTGCTTCACCTGCTAACTCAGTCTCACTTGGTCAACTCTGTTGTCACCCGCCATGATGTTGTGCAGGGTATAATTTTATATGGTTCACCTGCTAACTTAGTCTCCACTTGTCACTCTGTTGTCACCGCCATGCTGTGTCAGGGTAAAATTTTATGTGGCTCACCTGCTACCTCAGTCCTCACTTGGTCACTCTGGTTCACCGCCATGCTGTGTCACGGTAAAATTTATGTGGTTACCTGCTAAACTCAGTCTCACTTGGTCACTTTGTTGTCACCGCCATGCTGTGTCGGAGGGGTAAATTTTATGTGGTTCACCTGCTAACTCAGTCTCACGTGTCACTCTGTTGTCACCGGGGGCCATGCTGTGTCAGGGTAAAATTTTATATGCTTCACCTGCTACCTCAGTCTCACTTGGTTACTCTGTTGTCACCGCCATGCTGTGTCAGGGTAAAATTTTATGTGCTTCACCTGCTAACTCAGTCTCACTTGATCACTCTGTTGTCACCGCCATGCTTTGTCAGGGTAAAATTGTATGTGCTTCACCTGCAAACTCAGTCTCACTTGGTCACTCTGTTGTCACCGCCATGCTGTGTCAGGGTAAAATTTTATGTGGCTCACCTGCTACCTCAGTCTCACTTGGTCACTCTGGGTTCACCGCCATGCTGTGTTAGGGTAAAATTTTATGTGGTTCACCTGCTAACTCATTCTCACTTGGTCACTCTGTTGTCACCACCATGCTGTGTCAGGGTAAAATTTTATGTGCTTCACCTGCTACCTCAGTCTCACTTGGTCACTCTGTTGTCACCGCCATGCTGTGTCAGGGTAAAATTTTATGTGGTTCACCTGCTAACTCAGTCTCACGTGGTCACTGTGTTGTCACCGCTATGCTGTGTCAGGCTAAATTTTTTCGTGGCTCACCTGCTACCTCATCTTACTTGGTCACTCTGTTGTCATCGCCATGTTGTGTCAGGCTAAATTTTTGGGTGGTTCAGCTGCTATCTTAGTCTAACCAAGCCACTCTGGGGTTCACCGCCATGCTGTAAACTGCAATCTCAGTCTTAACAAGTCATCCTGGGTTTCACCCCCATGCTGTAAACTGCAATCTCAGTCAAACTATGTCATTTAGGGGTTCACCACCAAGGTGTGCCAGACTACAATTTTAGCGGGTTCACCTGCAATCTCAGTCACAGACTGTCATTCAGGGGTGCAGCACCATGCTTTTTCAAACCAATTGTTTCTGAGGGTCACCTCCAGGCTCTCACCCACGATTTTTTGGAGGCTCGCCACTACACTGTCACCCAAAATTGTCTTGAGGGTCACCGGAGGCCTCTCCCCCACATCTTCAAGGAGGGTTACTACCCGGCCCTGCACACAAACATTGTCTTGAGGGGCACTAAAAGGCTCTGCACCCACCCACTTGTGGAGAGTAATGGGTGGGTGCAGTGTGCGTCTTAGCCCGTCTGGAATTAGGAAAGCTGGGCACTGTGTTTTTAGGTCTTTGTGTCTGCTGTGGACAGGGTGGGTGTGGGGTGCGTGTTTGCCCGTCTGGGATGGGGAGAGCTGGGCACTGTTCTGGGAGAACTTTGTGTATGCTGTGGACTACTGGGTTGGTGCGGGGAGGGAGACGCTCATGCCTGCATCCTGGGGCGGGGGATAGGACAGCAGTGCCTGCACGGGCAGTGGTGTCACCCGCAGGTGGTGATGGACTTTCGTTGCACCTAGTTGGGTGCTTTCCTAACATGTGCCAGCGCATGTGCCTTGCCCATCTTGGTCTGGGTCAGCACAATTGTCTTGAGGGTCACCACCAGGCTGTTGCCCAGAATTTGACGTAATGGTGAGATTAGGCAGCCTCAGAGGAATCCATGCATGCTGTCCCTGCTGTTTCCTGTCCATTTCCGTGGTGTTTCCATCATTTTCTGAGGTTTCCAGATTTTCACGCAACCTTCCCTGTGCAGAGCTTTGGTCCCCTGCAAAAAATGTTCGATTCTCCCATTGGCTTCAATGGGGTTCATTATTCGAAACGAGCTCCCGAGCATCGGGAAAAATTCGACTCGAATAACGAGCACCCGAGCATTTTAGTGCTCGCTCATCTCTAATGATTGCATTTTACTCATTTTTGTCTAAAAATCATATTTTCAATTAGACTTTATTAAAAATATTGAGCCATTCTTTCGAAAAGGCTTAACCGTTTTTTTAGCTGTGTGCATCCTACTTTCACTTTGTGCCGATCATCTAATAAACCTTTACCTCTACCTTATAACTACAAAGAGGTCATAAACACTTATTTAAGCCACATTCTTATCAGTAAGATAAGGATTGAGCTTTAATGAGTGTTTATAATGTGAGAAATCAGAAATAAGAAGTCCGTCTTCTCCCCGAGTGACAGAAAAGACAGAAAATCCACAGGCAGCTAGTAGAGCATGTCATCTCTGTACACAAAAAGGATGCCATATTGTTAATAAAGACCTATTGAAAAAAATATGTTTAGCTCAAAATAAGTACAATTCAATAATTTAAAAACTATGCCCCCCAAAGGTGTACATAGCCTTTAATATTACAGTTAGTATACTGTGGCATTATGATATCCCTGACTCTCTATACTACACTAATCTGTTGTCATTACTGCATGAATTCCCATTAGTACCATATCTGTGAGGCTATCATGCACTGTACTTAAAGGAATTCTCCATGATTACCTTTGGATAATCTATCTTATCATATGTCATCCGTACCAGATAAGCGGGGATCCAATCAAAGATCAGGTTCTGTAACAAGGTACTAGGACTACACAATTTTGTCTGTAGTATAGTGTCCATGTCTGGGTACTACAGCACTCCTCCCATTCAAGTGAAATAAATCATTTCATTTTGATTCTTTGATCACACATCATTTCCATCTTGAATCCTTGGGCAGAGTGGTATATACCGTTCCATTTAGTAACTTATCCACTTGTAAATAAATGTATATATTAAGAGCAGCAAACATTGTGGCTTGTGAGTGATATCCTGCTCACGGGCCATTATAATGTGGGTCAAAGTTCTGACTCACCAACTGTTTACCAACCTAATGTCCCATGTATTTAGAGATGGTACTAAATTCTCAACACATTTGTGATCCTTGCTGCATGTCTTGTCTTCTGCCCTTCTGATATATGAGAGCAGAACTTTGCACAAGATAGGGTATAACAGAGGAGAAAATGTGTATTACAGTGTCACTATGGCTGTATGTGTGGTGATCTGGCAGGAATATTTGCATGGGCAGTGTGGTTGTTGGCACATTTGTATATGCAGTACTACTATTAACTACTTTGTGGACACTGCTATGTGATTAGTATCATATTTTAGGCTTGAGTTACATAAATATGGTTAATGTCAAGAAAATAAGATTGCTTCAATAATTCCATGCTTAAGGCTCCTGAATGGAAGTTACAAATTATAGTTACATGATGCTGAGAAATAAAATGCACAATAATAATGATGATCTATGCATAGTCATCAATATGATGACCCACCAATCAGCTGTTAGCGGCAGCTACAGGTTCGGAAGTAAATTGTATGCAGAGCTAGTGGCTGTTCTTAGGTACTGATACCCACCTACCATTGAATAGGAGTAGAGATGAGCGACAAGATTCTACAGAATCTATTTGTCCAATCAGCAGAGCTGTTTTGTAATTTTTTTTCGCTCAATATCAGCTGCCGTACCCAAGCACAGCCACTGCACAGTGTAAGAAGATGTGGTATTCCAGCTCTGTACACAGTGCACTTTTTAATTCTGGAAACCCTCTAACAGCTGATCAATGGGGTGCTAGGTGTAGGACCCCCATCAATCTCATATTGACTTATCCTGTGGGTAGTCCATCATTGTACTAATCCAGGAAAACCCATTGAATGCGTGTAACATTGGGTATACTTTTTCAGTCTTCAATTTAAATTATATATTATATTTAGGGTACAATACGGTGTTAATTGCATTTTGTACAACAAAGACTACTTTTGAACAGTAAGAGCCTTTGCATGCTTAGTTATTCACATGCGTAATAACTGTGAAAATCACCTTTATTGTCTGACATCTTAATATATGAGTAATTAAAATATCTCTAAAATATTTGTACTTTTTTCAATATTTTCATTTGTTACATTTTCACATGTGAATGAATCAGAAGCCATAGTTATAAATGTTTCATTTTTACACGTGGAAGACATGCAGTGGACAAGAAGAGAACAGACACAGCCTGCATCCGTTTGTAGCCTGCCGTGCAAGCCTGGAGAAAGAAAGAAAACTGTAAAAGGAGTCCCTTGCTGTTGGAATTGTGAGAGATGTGAAGGTTACCATTACCAGGCAGACGAGCTGACCTGTGACCTTTGTCCTTTGGATCAAAAACCAAATGCAAACCGCACAGGCTGTACACTAATCCCTATTATCAAACTTGAATGGCACTCTCCGTGGGCCATTGTTCCCGTCTTCATAGCCATTTTGGGGATAGTGGCAACGACATTTGTAATTGTCACATTTGTACGGTACAATGATACACCCATTGTCAGAGCATCTGGGCGTGAGCTGAGTTATGTGTTACTAACTGGCATTTTTTTGTGTTATGCAATCACATTTTTAATGATCGGAACTCCTGATATGGTAGTTTGCTCTCTGAGACGTATATTCTTGGGACTTGGAATGTGCTTCAGCTATGCTGCATTGCTTACAAAAACCAACAGGATTCATCGAATATTTGAACAAGGAAAGAAATCTGTGACTGCCCCAAAGTGTATAAGCGCCAGCTCTCAGCTAGTTATTATTT
>ONZH01017809.1:0-36766 GCA_900303285.1 Rhinella marina
CTCTAGGAGCACTTGGGGAAGTAGTGACTCGGCCCTGGCTTCTCCCTCGTCGCAGCCCTCTGGCTCTCTCAACAGCTTGTGGTGCTGATGTCGTCTCACAGTCTGAACCACTGCCTCCAGTTGCCTCATCCACCCAAGTAGGATCTGTCCCCTCATCATCCCCCAGGTCTTCCTCAGACTCCACAGTGACGTCCCTAACAACTACCTCCGACAACAGTGTCTCGTCGTCATCTTCCACCAGCTCCTCAGACGCCACTGCTAACTCCCCACTCTCATAACCCGGAGACAGCAAAAGGTCCTGAGAATCAGGGCATAGCAGCTCGTCCACTGGCACATCAGGGAAGTGGTGGCTGAAGAGTTCCATGGATAAATTTTGTCCGTGGGACATACCCCTAGAGGGTTCTGGCTGGGGAGAAGGAGGGCGAGTTGGAGGACAGACACCCTGGCTCAGAGAAGTCGACTGGCTGGATGAGGGGGCAGACGAAACGTGACTGGACGTGCTCTCTGCAATCCACTGAACCACCTCCTGTTGTTGTTTGGGGTCTGTCAGAGTTGTAGGACGCTGCCCTACCAACTTCTGGAGTTGACCAGGCACCCTGACCTTACGTGTTTCCGCTGTACCCACAGCAGCTGGCACTGTGTCACCACGCACACCACGGTTATCACCGCTGACCACAGCACCACCATGATTCCCACCTCTCCCTCCACAACCACCTCTTCCACCTCTCCCAGCTCTTCCCCCTCTCCCCCTGACCCTGGGGTTCTCCGTGTGCACAGTAGCAGTATTATATTATTATAATTGTCAAGATTCAATACGGAATCTACAGACTGTGAGGTATATAGCAGGCTGATGAAATTTTTTTCCCAACTCACTGCACCGTGTATTACAGATCAGTGAAATTCAACAGACAATATAGATACACAGGTAATATTATTTTTCACACCTATCCCAAAAAAAAAATTTACGCAGTTTGCGCAAATAAAACTGGAATCTACAGATCAATACGGTATCTATAGACTGTGAGGTATATAGCAGGCTGATGAAATGTATACCCTAGTCACTGCACAGTCATGTACAGGAATATATCTGTTTACAGAGGTATAGTTTGAGCTATGTGGCTGGACAAGGTGTACCAGGCACAGCTCTGCACAGAATACAGGCTTACAGCATATACTGAATTTTTCTCACAGAATAAATTAGTCTTTAAAAAGACTGTTGGGGCTTCCTATCCTACACAGAGTACAGGCTTACAGTATATACTGTATACTGTTCTTCAGAGTATAGTCTTTAAGAAGACTGTTGGGGCTTCCTATCCTACACAGAATACAGGCTTACAGTATATACTGTATACTGTTCTTCAGAGTATAGTCTTTAAGAAGACTGTTGGGGCTTCCTATCCTACACAGAATACAGGCTTACAGTATATACTGTATACTGTTCTTCAGAGTATAGTCTTTAAAAGACTGTTGAGGCTTCCTATCCTAACTCCTAACTCCTTGCTGCACACACTACACGAGCTAACACTGTCTGTCTCTTCTCCTTCCCAAAGCACAATGAGGCTGATGCTGCAGGTCCCTACCTTATGTAAATTTAGGTCACATGTCACTGCCAGCCAATCACTGCTGGGGAGGTATAGGGGCTGTTACATCACAGCAGGCGTTCCCACAGGCTTCCCTTTGATGCTGATTGGCTGAAAAAAACAGGTATTTCAAACTTGCAGTGACGCACGAATAGTAACAAGTCCGCGCTGCCTCGGCGAGCCGAGCCGAAGTGGGCAATATTCGTGCGAAGTATTATTTATAACATGGTTGTTATACTTCGATTCAGCTGGGTTTTGTGATCCATCCCCCTTTTTGTTAGTAATCGCTGACACTTTTACCTGTGTTGCCAGTGAGCGCATTGCATCCTGCATACGCGCGGTTTTTGGTTACGTGATCGTGACTCGGTGATGACGCCAATCGCGCTATTCTTGTGCGACTCGCGTCCTCCTGACTACACGATCGCGTCACCATTCCCTGCGATGCAGGACTGACGATGCGCCCTATAGTGCTGGCTCTGGATTGGTTATTTAACATACAGGTGTGTCTTCTGCTTCCGATTGGTACAATCCCTAATGCTATGCACATGTTCTTGTTGCACTGAGATTGGCTGAATGAAGTTTAGGGAGGGTGTAATATTGCTTTATATTCTTGCTGAATCCACACATACTAGTACCCCTTGAAAAAGCTGACGGCGAAACGCGTGTTGGGGTGGTGATTGGTGTGGAGTATCCTGTGGCGTTTGTTAGGGGGTCAGTATTGTGATCCTTAATTGTTGTATCACATTTATTTTTATCATTTCTATTGTATTGTTTCACTGCTGATCCCATTTACTTATGCACTTGTATTTTATACTGCCAGGCTGATACCCCACCTTTACTAGTATATTTTAATTGTTTTTATATTGTGTGTTGCTAATCATGTAATTTGTGATAATAAATAAAAGGATTTTCATTATATCAAGTGTGTAATTTTCTGGTTATATTACAGTCCATAGATATAGGTTTCACATGGGTGAAGAAGCCACCGAACTCAGGGTCCCGATTCTATACTTAGAAGCAGTTTTTCTCTGTAGTTTTGTTGGTCGGACACAAACTACAGGTTTATATTTGTAGATATCGGGGCCTATGGTAGTTCTACAGATGATCGCATCTTCAGGGCTTCCAGAATAAGTCGGTGGCTTCAGTCCAATCAACTCAACAAACCGCAGCCAGCTAATCTTCCTGGCTCCTCTGGTCCCCTGCACCTTATGTTATGGTAGGAAAGGAGGGTTTTGCACTTTCTCCAAACCTCATGCGTCCATTCCCCAGACGAGGTTTGGATGAGAAAAGGCGGACTTTTAATTATCGGTTAAGCAGGGCCAGAAGGTAAGTTGAGTGCACTTTTGGAATTTTATCCAGCAAATGGCGGGTTTTCCTTTCTGCCATCCAGCTGGCACCAAAAAATGTCAATGGGGTAATAAAAGCGTGTGTAGTGCTACATAACTATATACGCACGTATGAGTCCACCCTGAGGAAACAGCTGATACCTTTCAAGCCCCTGCGCAAGCAGACTCATCTCAGCTTGGAAGAGCGGGATCAGCCTCAGGGGGCGGGAATTAGTTTCCGATTATTTTATTATACTCAAGACGTGGAGCTACATCATTGGTTTTGGGGATTCTGGGCATTCTGCAAATTGAGGAACGACAAGGGAAGGATCTCTGGCAAACACCTCCTCACATGGAGCAAAACACTCCATCGCTTCAGCTTGTACTTCCTGTTTAATCACTGTTGCCTAGTAACCTCTGTGAAAAACGCAATGCATTGTATCCGGATATAATGCGTTTTTCA
Source organism: Rhinella marina (assembly GCA_900303285.1). Taxonomy (NCBI): domain Eukaryota; kingdom Metazoa; phylum Chordata; class Amphibia; order Anura; family Bufonidae; genus Rhinella; species Rhinella marina. The sequence continues at coordinate 3,369 of ONZH01017809.1, forward strand.
TGCAGCCCCATTGACTTCTATTGAGGAAGGGCTGCGTGAAACTCGCAGAATATAGAACATGCTGCGATTTTAATGCAACGCAAAACTGATGCATGAAAAAAAACGCTCATGTGCACAGACCCATTGAAATGAATGGGTCAGGATTCAGTGCGGGTGCTATGTATTCATGTCAGAAGGACGGTGACTACGTGTCTCCAGTGCAGGAGGACGGTGAGTATATGCCTCAGGTGGTGAAGGAGGTCGGTGACTACGTGCCTCAGGTGGTGAAGGAGGTCGGTGAGTACATGTCTCCGGTGAGATGTCAGGATGTTGACAGATTACAACAAAAAACACAGATAAAATAAAGAAACAAATTGTTAATAGATTCCTAAAATACAACAGGAGCCAAAGGGCAAGAAGAGACAAACGCGGTCTCACATTCATCACTCTAATATTCGGATGAGACTGTCAGATCATCAGAGATCTGTTATTATGTGATATCAGAGGACATTAAAGGAGGAGGTAGAAGAGGAAAGGACTACAACTCCCAGCATGTCCAGCCTGTTATTATGTGATATCAGAGGACATTACAGGAGGAGGTAGAAGAGGACTACAACTCCCAGCATGTCCAGCCTGTTATTATGTGATATCAGAGGACATTACAGGAGGAGGTAGAGAGAGAGGACTACAACTCCCAGCATGTCCAGTCTGTTATTATGTGATATCAGAGGACATTACAGGAGGAGAAAGGAGAGGACTACAACTCCCAGCATGTCCAGCCTGTTATTGTGATAGCAGAGGACATTACAGGAGGAGAAAGGAGAGGACTACAACTCCCAGCATGTCCAGCCTGTTATGTGATAGCAGAGGACATTACAGGAGGAGGTAAAAGAGGAGATGACTACAACTCCCAGCATGTCCAGCCTGTTATTATGTGATATCAGAGGACATTACAGGAGGAGGTAGAAGAGGAGAGGACTACAACTCCCAGCATATCCAGCCTGTTATTATGTGATATCAGAGGACATTACAGGAGGAGGTAGAAGAGGAGAGGACTACAACTCCCAGCATATCCAGCACTGTTATTATGTGATATCAGAGGACATTACAGGAGGAGGTAGAAGAGGAAAGGACTCCCAGCATTCCGCTGGGTCTTACACTGAAACAATCCTTCCACAGGTTCTTTTAAGGGAAACAAAGCTCCGCCCCCTCCAGTCACATGATGCTGACATCATCAAAGGTCCTGCTCCAAAATTTCTCTCCACTATTGAACTCCGCCCCAGATCACATGACGGTGACGTCACCGGAGGTCCTTCCGCTCAGTCCCTGGACAAGCAGCCACCGGCAGCAATGATGGAGGCTCCCCTCCCAGGTAAGAGGAGCTGTGGATGGAATGTAGTCAGGGCTGACACTGCTGGATGTGTGGGGAGATTCCTAGCGGCTCTGGCCCTCCTCCCGGCCGCCCTGTGGCCTCCTCCCCCTGCATATACCACACTGTGGCCCCTCCTCCCCCTGCATATACCGCACGTGGCCGCCCCTCCCCCTGATATCGGGGGGTGCTCTCCTCCCTCTATGGGGGATCAGTCCTGATATCGGGGGGCGCTCTCCTCCTTTATGGGGGATCAGTCCTGATGGGGGGCGCTCTCCTCCCTCTATGAGGGATCAGTCCTGATATCGGGGGCGCTCTCCTCCCTCTAGGGGGGATCGTCTGATATCGGGGCCTCTCCTCCCTCTATGGGGATCAGTCCTGATATCGGGGGCGCTCTCCTCCTCTATGGGGATCAGTCCTGATATCGGGGGGCGCTCTCCTCCCTCTATGGGGATCAGTCAGTGATATCGGGGGCGCTCTCCTCCTCTATGGGGGATCAGTCCTGATTATCGGGGGCGCTCTCCTCCCTCTATGGGGGATCAGTCCTGATATCGGGGGCGCTCTCCTCCCTCTATGGGGATCAGTCCTGATATCGGGGGGCGCTCTCCTCCCTCTATGGGGATCAGTCCTGATATCGGGGGGCGCTCTCCTCCCCTATGGGGGAGTGATATCGGGGGCGCTCTCCTCCCTCTATGGGGGATCAGTCCTGATATCGGGGGGCGCTCTCCTCCCTCTATGGGGATTCAGTCCTGATATCGGGGGGCGCTCTCCTCCCTCTATGGGGATCAGTCCTGATATCGGGGGCGCTCTCCTCCCTCTAGGGGGATCAGTCCTGATATCGGGGGCGCTCTCCCTCCCTCTATGGGGGGATCAGTCCGATATCGGGGCGCTCTCCTCCTCTATGGGGATCAGTCCTGATATCGGGGGCGCTCTCCTCCATGGGGATCAGTCCTGATGGGGCGCTCTCCTCCATCTCTATATCGGGGCGCTCTCCTCCCTCTATGGAGGATCAGTCCTGATATCGGGGGGCTCTCCTCCCTCTATGCTCTATCGGGGCGCTCTCCTCTATGGGGGATCAGTCCTGATATCGGGGGCGCTCTCCTCCCTATGGGGATCAGTCCTGATATCGGGGGGCGCTCTCTCCTCTATGGGGGATCCTGATATCGGGGGCGCTCTCCTCCCTCATGGGGGGCGGGATCAGTCCTGATATCGGGGGCGCTCTCCTCCCTCTATGGGGGATCAGTCCTGATATCGGGGGGCGCTCTCCTCCCTCTATGGGGGATCAGTCCTGATATCGGGGGGCGCTCTCCTCCCTCTATGGGGGATCAGTCCTGATATCGGGGGGCGCTCTCCTCCTCTATGGGGGATCAGTCCTGATATCGGGGGCGCTCCCCCTATGGATCAGTCCTGATGGGGGCGCTCTCCTTCCTCTATGAGGGATCAGTCCTGATATCGGGGGGCGCTCTCCTCCCTCTATGGGGATCAGTCCTGATATCGGGGGGCGCTCTCCTCCCTCTATGGGGGATCAGTCCTGATATCGGGGGGCGCTCTCCTCCCTCTATGGGGGATCAGTCCTGATATCGGGGGCGCTCCCTCCCTCTATGGGGGATCAGTCCTGATATCGGGGGCGCTCTCCTCCCTCTATGGGGATCAGTCCTGATATCGGGGGGCGCTCTCCTCCATCTATGGGGGGATCAGTCCTGATATCGGGGGGCGCTCTCCTCCCTCTATGGGGATCAGTCCTGATATCGGGGGCGCTCTCCTCCCTCTATGGGGGATCAGTCCTGATATCGGGGGGCGCTCTCCTCCCTCTATGGGGGATCAGTCCTGATATCGGGGGGCGCTCTCCTCCCTCTATGGGGATCAGTCCTGATATCGGGGCGCTCTCCTCCCTCTATGGGGATCAGTCCTGATATCGGGGGCGCTCTCCTCCCTCTATGGGGGATCAGTCCTGATATCGGGGGGCGCTCTCCTCCCTCTATGGGGATCAGTCCTGATATCGGGGGGCGCTCTCCTCCCTCTATGGGGGATCAGTCCTGATATCGGGGGCGCTCTCCTCCCTCTATGGGGGATCCGATATCGGGGGCTCTCCCCTCTATGGGGATCAGTCCTGATATCGGGGGGGCGCTCTCCTCCCTCTATGGGGGATCAGTCCTGATATCGGGGGCGCTCTCCTCCCTCTATGGGGGATCAGTCCTGATATCGGGGGCGCTCTCTCCTCCCTCTATGGGGATCAGTCCTGATATCGGGGGCGCTCTCCTCCCTCTATGGGGGATCAGTCCTGATATCGGGGGGCGCTCTCCTCCCTCTATGGGGGATCAGTCCTGATATCGGGGGGCGCTCTCCTCCCTCTATGGGGATCAGTCCTGATATCGGGGGGCGCTCTCCTCCCTCTATGGGGATCAGTCCTGATATCGGGGGGCGCTCTCCTCCCTCTATGGGGATCAGTCCTGATATCGGGGGGCGCTCTCCTCCCTCTATGGGGGATCAGTCCTGATATCGGGGGGCGCTCTCCTCCCTCTATGGGGATCAGTCTGATATCGGGGGGCGCTCTCCTCCATCTATGGGGGATCAGTCCTGATATCGGGGGGCGCTCTCCTCCCTCTATGGGGATCAGTCCTGATATCGGGGGGCGCTCTCCTCCCTCTATGGGGGGATCACACTTTCTGGGGTCAGAAATTGTCCAGGAAACTATAAAATGTCCAGTCAATCTGCGGCTAATAAACTGCTGCCGGCTGCCCCTAGACTTCCAGGCTGCTTACTGTCACACCCTAATCATCTGGACGCTCAGAGGACAGGACGGTGAACTCCACCCTAATCCACCTGCAGGTTTCTGTTTTCTGCTTTATTTCAGGATCCACAAGAGGATTTACAAAGATGGCGGCTGTGAGGAATGTGGAAATATGATCAATCCTAGCCATTTGCTGTCAACTATCAGATGTAGTAATACCCACAGGGGTCTGCCTTCACATGTGTACAATTCACACCTCATCCAGCCTGAACGAAGGCAAAGTCATCCTCCAGGAAAAACCCTTAGCAGGGGATCGTCAGCTGGATAGCCAGATCACTGAAATCACAGACAGCACGGAACCTGGAGTTCATAAGGAATTAGGTATTGCCCGTCCATCACAGGCATAAACCAGTTATATATTTAAAACTCAGAGGCCAAGGCACACACACCTGTGGTCATAGGTTAGCGATCACATGTCAGGAAGCGGGGATACAGAGATCTCCAAGCAGGAACCTGATAAATGGGTCATGTTTGGTCTCCACCTGTGGCCAGAAACAAGGTGGATCCGTTGGTACCAGACCCATTTCCCTGTGACCTTCCATTCTGGAGCTATGGGCCATAATGGTGTTTGTGGGTCTTTTGGCTACCAGGTCCAGGAAGAGAGGGTGAACTCCTCCCAGAGGTTGGGTGGGATGTGGCCGGCTGTAGGTGAGAAAGCCATACAGAACAGAGGCCTGTGTCTTCTTCAGATAGGGGGTCACATCGAGTAATTTGTTTGGAGGGACCGTGGACCAACTACTGACATCACCGCCCCCATGTGACTACGGCCAGACCTTACAGCAGCTCAGGACTCATCATAATCCATTGGACTACTCATCCACCTGGTAACTGACTATTGCTCTGTTTAACTCTGTTTATACTGTACCACCTCAGACCTCTGTATATATTCTGTGTGTATATATAGTTATATCTAGTGCGCCCTTAAGGCGATTAAATATATAACTTAATCTTGTGCTGTTCATGTATCTCGATCACAAATCCACACGTCTGTGTTCGGCTCAATTATACGCTACTGTGGGTTGGTTTCTCACTCAATATAATCCCGTTAGCAGACCAGGCTTATATTAAACGAGGAACTGGTGGCAGTCAACCGGGCTGAGGAAGCTCTGTTATCACTGGGGCACTGAAAAGGCTCAGGGTTGTGAGCGAGTGTGGGGTTACACCGGAGGTGCGTGGACCACCCCCCTCTCATTTCCCGGGCCTCCCCGTACCTGCGTGGACAAGAGGCATCTATGTAAACTGTACCAAGCTGACCTTTATGTGCTCCTAGTCAGAGCGTAACGTCACATCTTGGTAACCAGTGATGTAACCACACCGTGTAGGCTCGAGCGGATTGTCTGGGACAAAAGATGGCTGTACCGGGTCACGGTCCTGCAGGACTCACCGGAGGCATGGCCTAGGGACTGACAGCTAGTGGTACCCTATCCGTTCCGGGCAGAGTCGTCGCGGGTTGCGCATGTGGTTCCGATGGCTGGACACCTAGGGGTCGCAAGCTCAGGCTGACCAGAAGCGATGGTATGATCAGAACGCTTGTGAGAGGACCTACCAGGTAGGTCAAAAGGTATGTGTACTGGTCCCCATACCTCAGGACAAGCTTCAGGCCGTCCCTTGTGCACCAGCGGCTCAACGCCGTAACGTACCTGGTCACCCCGAAATAAGAGGAGATGATTCACGCACCTCCGGTGTAACTCCACACTCGCTCACAACCCTGACAAGCTGAGAGCCTTTTCATTGCCCCAGTGAAGCAGAGCTTTCTCAGCCCGGTAGACTGCCACCAGTTCCTCATTTAATATAAGCCCGGTCCAACCCGCAGTAGCGTATGATTATGCAGATGGGGGATTCGTGATCGAGATTCAAGAACAGCACAAGATTAAATTATATAAAAATATTCTACAGTTTTCAAACCAGCACCTGGATCTGAATACTTTTGTAACTACATATCATAAAAATTTTGTATAGCCACTGAGTTATTCAGAACAATGTATCTGTATAGGGCCACTTAATTTCTTATTTCTTTGACCTATTCACTGAGAAGGCCGCACATGCTCAGTTTCATCTTTCAACTGCCTCCTGAGCTGTGATAGAGAGAGCTGAGACACGCCTCCTGAGCTGTGATAGGGAGAGCTGAGACACACCTCCTGTGATAAGGAGAGCTGAGACACACCTCCTGTGCTGTGATAGGGAGAGAAGAGACACACCTCCTGAGCTGTGATAGGGAGAGCTGAGACACGCCTCCTGAGCTGTGATAGGGAGAGCTGAGACACACCTCCTGTGCTGTGATAGGGAGAGCTGAGACACACCCTCCTGTGCTGTGATAGGGAGAGCTGAGACACACCTCCTGTGCTGTGATAGGGAGAGCTGAGACACACCTCCTGTGCTGTGATAGGGAGAGCTGAGACACACCTCCTGAGCTGTGATAGGGAGAGCTGAGACACACCTCCTGTGATAGGGAGAGCTGAGACACACCTCCTGTGCTGTGATAGGGAGAGCTGAGGACACACCTCCTGTTGATAGGGAGAGCTGAGACACACCTCCTGTGCTGTGGTAGGGAGAGAAGAGACACACCTCCTGAGCTGTGATAGGGAAAGCTGAAACATGCCTCCTGAGCTGTGATAGGAAGAGCTGAGACACACCCCTGAGCTGTGATAGGGAGAGAAGAGACACTCCTTCTGTGCAGTGATAGGTAGAGCTGAGACACACCCCCTGTGCTGTGATAGGGAGAGCTGAGACACGCCTCTTGGGCTGCGATAGGGAGAGCTGAGACACACCTCCTGAGCTGTGATAGGAGGAGCTGAGACACGCCTCCTGAGCTGTGATAGGGAGAGCTGAAACACGCCTCCTGAGCTGTGATAGGAAGAGCTGAGACACACCTCCTGTGATAGGGAGAGCTGAGACACGCCCCCTGAGCTGTGATAGGGAGAGCTGAGACACGCCCCCTGAGCTGTGATAGGGAGAGCTGAGACACGCCCCCTGAGCTGTGATAGGGAGAGCTGAGACACGCCCCCTGAGCTGTGGGGCTGAACCCTAGGGAGGAGAGCTGAGACACGCCCCCTGAGCTGTGATAGGGAGAGCTGAGACACGCCCCATGAGCTGTGATAGGGAGAGCTGAGACACGCCCCCTGAACTGTGATAGGGAGAGCTGAGACACGCCCCCTGAGCTGTGATAGGGAGAGCTGAGACACGCCTCCTTAGCTGCAGCTGAAAAGACACTCCCCTTGAGCTGTCATCTTAATATAAATCTAGCAGAGCATTGAATGTGGAGATCTCTGGATCCATGTGAGGTACAGGGCTGGTTCTAGCTTTGTTATAAAGAGATTGTTATGTATTATATGATGTCTGATTTTTATTTTTTACATAATTCGTGGGATAACCCCTTTAAGGGCGCACTACATAAACACTATATACAAAGGGAATAGATATAGTGGTTGGATGTGCAAATATCAGTGGTGTGGTACAAACAGAGTTAAACAGTACAATAGTCAGTTACCAAGTGGATGAGTAGTCCAATGGATTATGATGAGTCCTCAGCTCCTGTAAGGTATGGCTGTAGTCACATGGGGGCGGTGATGTCAGCAGTTGGTCCACGGTCTCTCCAAACACATTACTCAATGTGAGCCCCTTTCAGAAGAAGACAACTGGCCTCTGTCCTGTGTGGTTTTCTCACCTGCAGCCGGCCATTCCCCTCCCTCCAAGGAGTTCACCCTCTCTTCCTGGACCTAGTAGCCAAAAGACCCACAAACACCATTATGGCCCATAGCTCCAGACCGGATGGTCACAGGGAAATTGTTCTGGTACCAACGGATCCGCCTGGGTTCTGGCTACAGGTGAAGACCAAACATGACCCATTTATCAGGTTCCTGCATGGAGATCTCTATATCCCTGCTTCCTGACATGTGATCGCTAACCTATGACCACAGGTGTGTGTGCCTTGGCCTCTGAGTTTTAAATATATAACTGGTTTATGTCTGTGATGGGCGGCAATTCATAATTCCTTAAGAACTCCAGGTTCCGTGCTGTCTGTGATTTCAGTGATCTGGCTATCCAGCTGACGATCCCCTGCTGAGGGTTTTTCCTGGAGGATGACTTTGCCTTCGTTCAGGCTGGCATGAGGTGTGAATTGTACACATGTGGCCTGTTTGAAGGCAGACCCCTGTGGGGATTACTCCATCTGATAGTTGACAGCAAATGGCTAGGATTGATCATATTTCCACATTTCTCACAGCGGCTGACAGCAGAGCTCCTCCTCCTGTTTGTGGCGCTCATATTGTATTCAGTCTGTGTGTTATCTCCTATAGGTTCTGACTCCAGGAGGAAATCCCCCCGAGAGATGTCCCCGTCCTCTGTATTCCCAGGACTGTCCAGAGGAGAAGCTCCCAGAGAACCATCAGGTAGATGGAGCTGACGTCTCCTCAGAATCTGACCAGAAAGGGATTGAACCAAAGATCATTTTACATTTCTCTTCTTCAGGATGAAAATCTGATGGATATTAAGGTTGAGGTTAAAGAAGAAGAGGAGACGGATTTATGGGGCGATCAGCAGTGTAAGGAGGGGCTGTCATGTGTCACCTGGATACTACTCCCATCATCTCATCATGTAATAATGTCTCCTGTCCCTGTGTGTTTCCTACAGATGGACTCATAGAAGGAAATCCCCCTGAGAGATGTCCCCGTCCTCTGTATTCCCAGGACTGTCCAGAGGAGAAGCTCCCAGAGAACCATCAGGTAGATGGAGCTGACGTCTCCCCAGAATCCTGACCATGAGATGATCCTCCTCCCACCAGGCAGGGACAGTGAGGGTAAAGCCTCGAGCACTGCGGCCCCATTGAGGTGCTGATAGACTCCACCGATCAAATATTTCATGACTTATCTTGGGCATAAATCATCAATTACCTGGAATACTTATAAGAAATTCAGGCCTTTCATTTCATGAACCTTTTCTAACAATAATGGATAAAATGTTCTCAACTTTGACCATTTCCCTGAGTTGGTAACAGATTTTCATCATTCAAAATCTAAAACATTCCGTAAGTTGGATGTTAGGAGACGTCTTCTTCAGGACCTGGAGGTTACAGAATCTCGGAGGACGTCTAATAGTCTTTACATCTTATGTCAAGTTAATAGGAAGAGGATGAAAGTTTCCATCATCTCCATCACCAGTAGAATGGCTCCTTGTGAATCCTACAGAACCATGGACAAGGACCGGCCTGGGAACTGGAAGCCACCGGACCAGAGCTTCATCCACTACTTGGGTAGAAAGGCTTCTGCCTCCATGAAGACATTTGTGGGTTCTCCCTAACCCTTGTGTGAAACATTATAGAGCGGAGATTCTTTAGAAAAAATGTCAGCATTTGGGTAGAAAGTCCTCCGGGCAGTAGTCCATCCAAGGCCTGTGATCTGGTAGATCCCATGTTAAGGTGCCGTAGTGGAGGGTGAAGGAGAAAAGCTGAATTAGGCTTAGCAGTAATTCCTCCACAACAGCACCATGTAACTTCCCAAGGAAGAAAATGAACGATATATATATGAAAATGGAGAAATACAGAAACTCTGTGTAGAGTCTGTCAGGTTCAGAAGACGCTGAGGAGAACATGGAGGAGGAACCTATTAAAGTCCCCTCCCCGTCTGGTGGGAGGAGGATCATCTCATGGTCAGGAGTCCTCATAGAGGTTTCATGAATAAGGAATTTCCAGTAAGAATAATTTGTTTTCTTGTTCAGGATGAAAATCTGATGGATATTAAGGCTGAGGTAAAAGATGAAGAAGAAGAGGAGACGGATTTATGGGGTGATCAGCAGTGTAAGGAGGGGGCTGTCATGTGTCACCTGACTACTACTCCCATCATCTCATCATGTAATAATCTCTCCTGTCCCTATGTGTTTCCTACAGATGGACTCATAGAAGGAAATCCCCCCGAGAGATGTCCCCGTCCTCTGTATTCCCAGGACTGTCCAGAGGAGAAGCTCCCAGAGAACCATCAGGTAGATGGAGCTGAGCCCTATACACATCTATATAGGGGGGTCATAGATTGTGGGGGTCTCTTATGTGGATCTGTTAGATTTCCCACCTGTCTGCTGTATTGTACTGAATTGTTACAGATGACAAATCAGGGGGAAGATCTGACTGATATTAAAGTGGAGGATGAAGAAGAGAGGATGATGGGCGATCGCCCGTGTAAGAGTGAGGTGGAGGAGGACATTCCAGTCCATGTGACCACAGGTATGGAATCATGAATGGAGGAAGGGAATTGGGAGGTTTCTTCAGGTGAGGCTCCACCTTAGAGCTGCAGTAAAGTAGCACTCCGGGCAGTGACCCCTGTGTTATGTGCAGGAGCGGAGGGAGTTGTCCTCTCCAGGATCTTCTCTCTATACTATCACAGGTCAGGTCTAGAAGGAGAAGGATAGAGTAACATGGCTTATATTGAATTGCTTCTGAAGAAGAGTAGGCCCTAAGAGGATCCAGCCTCACACCCCCCGTTTTCCCTTATCAATCAGGACTTGAAGACTAGGATTTAGCTATCTTTAATCGCGGATTGGTTTAATTAATGGGACATCTGTGGTAAAGAACATACAGAAGGTCTTCCTGGCTATGGACTCAGTAGGCGCAGTGGGAAACTGTGCCTCAACCCTGCCTTCCCCAAACCTGCAGATCTGTTGTTCTGTCAGGTCTATTGGTTAAGGGGATAATTGGATCAGGGGATTCTTACAGTCCAGGTGACTACACTGCCAGGAAGTAATAGACAAAGGTAACTCAAGCTGTTTTCAGAGTATTCAGTCCTCTCGGATGTGGAAGTTTCTGAATGACCACATTTCTGATGTTTCTAAGGAGGTTCAGAATAAGACAAAATACTAATGTGGTGGTCAGGACCTCAATCTGTGTCCTTCTTGTATCCAGGTTATAGAAGTGTTGGGAGATGTGTTACCATCTCAGTGCATTAAACCTAGGCCCTGGATGATGATCTGGATGCTGGGGATAAGATTTTTAGAGGGTGGGTGGCGGTGAGGAGATCGGTTCTCAATGAGACTTGGTGTGACACACGGTTCCAGATCATGTTTTGTGCTATTTATTCTTTTAATGTACCCCCTTCACCAAGTAGACCCCGGAGAGGTTAACCAGCTGTCCAGAGTGTCAGTGTCAGGTTTTTCCCTTAGTTACAGCTGTTTTAACCTCTACAATATGAGGACCTTCTGCTGTGAACACTGTTCCTCCTCCTCTTCATCCTCCAAAACTGTGCCCTGGCTGGACAGTTGGGTACCTGCCCGCTGTTGTTGCAGGAACCTACCCTCCGAGCCACCTGTGAACAACTGGCCCGATACTGTGGGAATGAACCCTGTTCTTCCTTCTCTGCCACATCCATCATCACCCAAAGTGTTTTTTCAAGGAGACATAGAAGTTGGATAGTAAGGCTGAGGACGGTGTCATCACCGCTGGCCATGTTGGAGTACTTGAAACAGTGCAACACGGCACACACGTCCCACACGGAGGAACTCTTGTTGGTGAAATGTTGCTGTTCTGCAGAGCGACTCACCCGTGCGTGCTGCAGCTGAAACTCCACTATTTCCTGCTGTTGCTCGCACAGTCTCTCCAGCATGTGCAGGGTGGAGTTACACCTTGTGGGTACATCACATATGAGGCGGTGAGCGGGAAGGCCGAAGTAACGCTGCAGCGCAGACAGGCGAGCAGCAGCAGAGTGAGAACACCAAAAGCCCGCACTTTCTGCAACAGCTCTGATAAGAACCTCTGCACCACCAAATTCAGCACATGCGCCAGGCAAGGGATGTGCGTCAAAGCGGCTAGGCCCTGTGCTGCTGCGAAATTTCGTCCGTTGTCGCACACCACCAGGCCGGGCTTGAGGCTCAGCGGCACCAACACTCATCGGCCTGTTCTTCTTCCATGCCCGCCCACAGCTTCTGCGCAGTGTGGGATCTTTCCCCCAAACATAGGAGGTTCAGAACAGCTTGCTGTCATTTCCTCCTGGCTGTGCTGAAGTTGATGGTGCAGGTGTTGTGCTGATGTGATGAGAAGGTGGAGTAGAAGGCAACAGGAGGCACCAAGAAATGTCCAGCAATCCTCAGTGGCGGTAGGACATGTGCCAAAAAATAGAAAGCGACTGCAGTACTCCCACGTCTTGAAAAAGTACTCTATTCACCAAATGTGTGATGTTTCGACCTTACATGCTCAAGTATGGTCCCTTTCTATTTTCTGGATATCGGAGGCACTACAGACCCATCACTGCTGCCCCCACCTCTTTATGGATTGAAGATACTGTCCGTATCTATACCTTGCAAGGACAAGCCGCCACTACATTTTCCCAGTGGGCAGTTAGGGAGATATAACGCCCCTGCCCGTACTTACTGGTCCATGTATCGCTGGTTATGTGGACCTGGTCACTGATGGCGTCGCGCAGCGCACACCTGATTTTTTTTTTTCTGCACTGCAGGGACGGCCTGTCTGGAAAAGTAGTGGCCGCTGGGAACTTCATACCGCGAGACAGCTGCCGCCATGATGTTTTTAAAACTGTCTCCAGACAGATTGGCAGCATTTCCTCTTTTTCTCCAGTGTTTGGGGCATGGACAGCTGAACGCTTCCACGGAGCAGAAGGAGCCTCAAATATTTTGTGGTTCTTTAGATGTTTACTTCACTGCAGCTCATGATTTGTAGTTAGATACCGGGTCATGCAGGAGGTGCTCAGGTTTAGAACATTTATGCCTCGCTTCAGGGTCTGATTGCACAGTGTACAGACCAGACTCGTATCTTGTCGACAGCACACTGCCTGAAGAACTGCCACGCCAGGGAACTCCTTGGAGCTGGCTTTGGTGTGCTATGTCCCTTGGCGTGGTGAGCAGTAGCAGACGTACTGGCTGGGGGCCTGCTGCTCTGCTTTTTCACCCTGCTCCCTCTTTTGCTGTGCAGCTGGTGCTGTGTGACTCCCACCTCTTCCTCTGAACTGCACGCGTCACTCACATGACCTGGATGCCATGTGTGGTCTAGGACCTTATCATCCTGCACCTCATTTTCCACCCACTCCTCACCCCTGCCCTCCTTGCCAGTCTGCACACGGAGACGTGCTGCAGTGGTCCTCCCACATCCTCAAACATAAGTGGTTGGACATCAGTGCATTCAATCTCTGTCACTTCTGCCAGAGTAATCAAAAAGCGTAAGTGACTGTTGCATGACTTGGGCTCAGACTGCTTGGCTGATGTGTAAGGGGTTGAGGTGGAAGACGGATGCCCATGGGCCGCTGGTGCCAACTCTGCTCTTTCAGCAGGGGACCGGGTGGAAGACAATGTGAAGGAACAGGAGGCGCTGTCAGCCATCCAATCTACTACCGCCTCTACTTGTTCTGGCCTCACTATTCTTGGAGTGGTATTCGGGCCTACAAAATTACGCAGAACATTTTGTTGCCTGCATGCACCAGAGGAAGGGGTTTCATTTGGGTGCGTAGCTGGCACAGATCGACGACGTCCTCTCCCTGCAACAGGAGCTCAAACACCAGCAGCACCATGAACACGGCCACGTCCCTTATTTGATGCTTTCCTTTTTTTTTTACGCTCACCCACCAAATTGGCTGACAGACGAACAATTGTATTTCCGTGTCTCTCCTGCTACAAGTAGACGGATGAATATGAGGTGTAATTAAAACTAAAAATTGCATTATGTCACCAACACAAGTAACAAACTGATTAACTATTGTATTTCTGTGTTACTGGGAAATTTAACTATTTTGCACCCAAAAAATAGCTATATGTCATCGACACAATTAACAGACAGATTTACTATTGTATTTCTGTGTCACTGGGGCAATTGAAGGGTTTTGCACCAAAAAAAAAAATGTGGCAGTGGATATGGTTGTCCACGTGTGACAATATTGAAGACCACTGTGTCTGTTTTACACAGCTTGCCCCCACACACTGACAGGAAGCAGTAATTGTGCCACCCCTGTCATTTAACCCCTCAGCAATAAGTCTGCCCGATTCTCTCACTACTGGAGTCTCACGTATTGAGACAGACCTATGTCCCCAGGCACACGGCACTCGCAAGGAGTTCAGGGCAATCTTAATACGGGGTGTCACATCCCGGGGACCACACCAGCCCACCGCGTCACGTGCCAAGGGTTGCCCAAGCCCTTCAGGCCGATTCACCGCACACACTGCTACGCCCTGCGCCGGGCCATAACTCGACCATAAATCGCCACCTGAAGCCTGCAAGCACACCCACGGAATAACAATGAACTTTTGCCACCACCACCTGACTAAGGTGGACAGGACACCCCTGAGTGTTCCCCTCTCCAGCAGACACACACACAGTAGTAAGCCTGACGGAAAAACAACATCCAGCCTCAGACTGAACACACTCTTCATGGAGATAACAGGTTCTTAAGTTACAAGACAAACCATCAAACCTTTAGGTTTATTGTATGGGAATTGGACAGCACTTTTGATTGGATCTCCCACTTTGTGAGACCCAAATTTTGCAGGGATTACATTTTTATACCTTTCCTGAAGGGGCAGGCTTGAGGGATTCTCCCTCACACCTCTGACTCCACCCCGCTGGGCGGAGCTTCATTACACATGCAGCCTGCACCCTGGGGATTCTCCCTCTGACTCCGCCCCACTGGGCTGAGCTTCATTACACATGCAGCCTGCCCCCTGGCCATCTAGGGAACAGGTGTGAACATATCCAGAAGATATTCTCCCAGTTGCCCTGGTGAAGATACAGGGCCCGGCCCTTCTTCATAATTCATATCTCGTCGTTCCGAGTCCTAGCTTATCAAACAGGACACGTCCAGGACGCTCAGAAGGTGAGATCCTTCTTTTTGGAAGGTGAAGGCTAATTGATACCCCATGTCTGGTGTCCACGCGATGCCCCCATTATAACAGAGGTGATGAGCTGGATTCTGGAGACATCCGCCCCCTCCTGAACAAGTTATGTTATATGGACTACAAATTATTGTTCATTTTTACTGGTTAGGATTTCCCCCCTGATGACCCGAGGAGCCAGTAGTCTGCAGTCCTCTTCCTGAAGTGTGATCTACAAATGGGCCCATCCTCGTTAGCACCTCAGTGCTAATTACCTCCTGGGGAGCAGTTTGGCTGACAGCTTGACTCTCTTTGCAGCCTTAAGTCCATTCATAAATCAATTACCTCCAACATGGCTGCTGCCCCTGTAATACAGAAGATACAAATACATAAGTACGCACTCTATATATATGGGTAAGTCACACTGGAATATGTTACACTACGACATCTTATCATAAAACACATAATATCACTGCAAACATTCTAATAACTAAGGATAAGGTGGACCTTATTCCTGACTTGAGGTGTCCCTTTAACTGTGTCATCCATTTTCTTCAACATCCAAACTTCCATCTTTTGGCATTCCAGATTTTTTCAAAAACTTGCTGCACCCTTTCACTGTATCTCTACCTTCTCTGTCCATCACAATCTGTCCAGCAGGTTTCCCTTTCAGGTTCCTGCCCAGTGCACCCAGTAGATTCCTCATAATCTGCTCCCTTGATCCCTAGTCCCTAGGTCTGACTCTGACACTTCAGCACCCTAGCATTAAAACTTGAACACACGTATCCTTGCCGACAAGCACTTTTTAAGCTCCTCCTGCCACAGATAGATCTGGCTTACATGGCACTTTAACACCCTAAGCTTCTGGTTCAGCTCTCTAGCACTTCTTCCCTCAGGTAGGTCTAGTTCATAGGCACTTTAATACCCTACCCTTCTGGTACAGCTAGTCGTTGGGACAGGACGACCCCTCCTTAAGGGAATCAGCACTGGCCTTTTTGCTGCTCCCATCAGATCTTCAAGCCAGACAAATAACAAGCTGAAACCAATTTTCACAACCTATTTGTGACGCACCACACCTTGTAGCCCCCCCTTACGTCACTGTACGTCGGGATCATGTGGTGCGGTGTCGTCACTGGTTACCAAGACGTGACGTTATGCTCTCCCTAGGAGTAGGCCTCCCTAGGCCAGTAGACTGCCGCCAGTTCCTTGTTAGATATAACCCCATTAACAGACTGGGCTTATATCGGGCCAGAAACCAGCCCAGGTGGCATGTAATGTAATACCGAAACAAGAACGTGGGATTCGTGGATCGAGATACAGAACAGAAGCGCAAGATCAAATTATATATTTAATTGCCTTAAGTGCGCGGTAGACACAACATTATATACACACAGATTATATACAGTGGTCTGATGTGCAAATACAGATGATGGTACAAACTTAACAGTCAGTTACTGGATATGTAGTAGTTGTTTAAAGCTGTAATCTTGTATGGTTGGATGCTACAGTCACACATGACGGAGGCAGTGCGTAAGCAGGATTTTCAGGCTCCTCCATACATATACCAGACGTGACCTCCCTTCAGAGACAGTGGCCACTGGAGTGCACAGGCACTTTAACCCTTAGTCACACTCCTCTCCCTCCATGGGAGGATCCCACTTCCCCTCCCTTTGGCCCTGGTAGCCACAAATCCACAAACCCATTATGGATCATAGCTCCTCACTGGACGGTCAAAGGGAGATGGTTCTGGTGCCATTGGACCCGTCTAGACCTCGTTTCTGCTGCACTTCTACAGTGCATTCTCTGTATCTCCCCTTCCTTGCGTCCTATGAGTAAACAAAGACCGGGAGAATGTCCGTCTCAGTCCCAGGGTCTCAAAGATGTAAAGGGTGTATTTCTGAGATGTATGGTCAGTTAATAATTTCCTTTGACTTCCTAGTTCCATGATGTCTAGAGAATTTGTTTGAGGTAGAAGAGCAGCTCAGCGCCCCCCCACTGTCAGATGAGTTCCCTCCAACCCCCCCCCACTGTCAGATGAGTTAGCTCCAACCCCCCCACTGTCAGATGAGTTAGCTCCAACCCCCCCCACTGTCAGATGAGTTAGCCCCCCCACACTGCCAGATGAGTTAGCTCGCCCCCCACACTGTCAGATGAGTTAGCTCCCCCCCACTGTTAGATGAGTTAGCCTCCCCCTCCCCCCACTGTTAGATGAGTTAGCCTCCCCCTCCCCCACTGTTAGATGAGTTAGCTCGCCCCCCACACTGTCAGATGAGTTAGCTCCCCCCACTGTCAGATGAGTTAGCCTCCCCCTCCCCCCACTGTTAGATGAGTTAGCTCACCTCCTCACACTGTCAGATGAGTTAGCCTACCCTCCCCCCACTGTTAGAATGAGTTAGCCTCCCCCTCCCCCCACTGTTAGATGAGTTAGCTCCCGCCACTGTAGATGATTAACGCTCCCACTGTCAGATGAGTTAGCTTTCCCCCCACTGTCAGATGAGTTAGCTTTCCCCCCACTGTCAGATGAGTTAGCTCCCCCCACTGTCAGATGAGTTAGCTCCCCCCCACTGTCAGATGAGTTTAGCCTCCCCCTCCCCCCACTGTCAGATGAGTTAGCCTCCCGCCTCCCCCCACTGTCAGATGAGTTAGCCCCCTCCACTGTCAGATGAGTTAGCTCCCCCCCCACTGTCAGATGAGTTAGCCCCCCCCACTGTCAGATGAGTTAGCCCCCCCCCCACTGTCAGATGAGTTAGCTTCCCCCCCCACTGTCAGATGAATTAGCTTCCTCCCCACTGTCAGATGAGTTAGCTTCCCCCCACTGTCAGATGAGTTAGCTCCCCCCCCACTGTCAGATGAGTTAGCTCCCCCCCACTGTCAGATGAGTTAGCTCCCCCCCACTGTCAGATGAGTTAGCTTCCCCCCCACTGTCAGATGAGTTAGCTCCCCCCCACTGTCAGATGAGTTAGCTCCCCCCCACTGTCAGATGAGTTAGCTCCCCCCACTGTCAGATGAGTTAGCTCCCCCCACTGTCAGATGAGTTAGCTCCCCCCCACTGTTAGATGAGCTTAGCTCCCCCCCACTGTCAGATGAGTTATCCCCCCCCCACTGTCAGATGAGTTAGCCCCCCCACTGTCAGATGATTAAGCCCCCCCACTGTCAGAATGAGTTAGCTCCCCCCCATGTCAGATGAGTTAGCTCCCCCCCACTGTTAGATGAGCTAGCTCCCCCCCCACTGTCAGATGAGTTTATCCCCCCCCCACTGTCAGATGAGTTAGCCCCCCCACTGTCAGATGAGTTAGCCCCCCCCCCACTGTCAGATGAGTTAGCTCCCCCCACTGTCAGATGAGTTAGCCCCCCCACTGTCAGATGAGTTAGCTACCCCCACTGTCAGATGAGTTAGCTCCCCCCCCCACACTGTCAGATGAGTTAGCTCCCCCCCCCACACTGTCAGATGAGTTTAGCTCCCCCCCCCACTGTCAGATGAGTTAGCCCCCCCCACTGTCAGCATGAGTTAGCTCCCCCTCACTGTCAGATGAGTTAGCTCCCCCCCCACTGTCAGATGAGTTAGCTCCCCCCCCACTGTCAGATGAGTTAGCTCCCCCCCACTGTCAGATGAGTTAGCTCCCCCCCACTGTCAGATGAGTTAGCTCCCCCCACTGTCAGATGAGTTAGCTCCCCCCACTGTCAGATGAGTTAGCTCCCCCCCTGTCAGATGAGTTAGCTCCCCACTGTCAGATGAGTTAGCTCCCCCCCACTGTCAGATGAGTTAGCTCTCCCCCTCCCCCCCACTGTCAGATGAGTTAGCTCCCCCCCCCACTGTCAGATGAGTTAGCTCCCCCCACTGTCAGATGAGTTAGCTTCCCCCCCACTGTCAGAATGAGTTAGCTCCCCCCCACTGTCAGATGAGTTAGCTCCCCCCCACTGTCAGATGAGTTAGCTCCCCCCCCACTGTCAGATGAGTTAGCTCCCCCCACTGTCAGATGAGTTAGCTCCCCCCCACTGTCAGATGAGTTAGCTCCCCCCCACTGTCAGATGAGTTAGCTAGCTCCCCCCACTGTCAGATGAGTTAGCACTGTCAGATGAGTTAGCCTCCCCCCCCCCACTGTCAGATGAGTTAGCTCCCCCCCCACTGTCAGATGAGTTAGCTCCCCCACTGTCAGATGAGTTAGCTCCCCCCACTGTCAGATGAGTTAGCTCCCCCCACTGTCAGATGAGTTAGCTCCCCCCCACTGTCAGATGAGTTAGCTCCCCCCCACTGTCAGATGAGTTAGCTCCCCCCCACTGTCAGATGAGTTAGCTCCCCCTCCTGTCAGATGAGTTAGCTCCCCCCACTGTCAGATGAGTTAGCCTCCCTCCCCCACTGTCAGATGAGTTAGCCTTCCCCTCCCCCCACTGTCAGATGAGTTAGCTCCCCCACTGTCAGATGAGTTAGCTTTCCCCCACTGTCAGATGAGTTAGCTTTCCCCCCACTGTCAGATGAGTTAGCTCCCCCCCACTGTCAGATGAGTTAGCTCCCCCCCACTGTCAGATGAGTTAGCCTCCCCCTCCCCCCACTGTCAGATGAATTAGCGTCCCCCTCCCCACTGTCAGATGAGTTAGCCCCCCTCCACTGTCAGATGAGTTAGCTCCCCCCCACTGTCAGATGAGTTAGCCCCCCCCCACTGTCAGATGAGTTAGCCCCCCCACTGTCAGATGAGTTAGCCCCCCCCACTGTCAGATGAATTAGCTCCCCCTCACTGTCAGATGAGTTAGCTCCCCCCCACTGTCAGATGAGTTAGCTCCCCCCCACTGTCAGAAGAGTTAGCTCCCCCCACTGTCAGAAGAGTTAGCTCCCCCCACTGTCAGAAGAGTTAGCTCCCCCCCACTGTCAGATGAGTTAGCTCCCCCCCACTGTCAGATAGTTAGCTCCCCCCACTGTCAGATGAGTTAGCTCCCCCCACTGTCAGATGAGTTAGCTCCCCCCACTGTCAAGATGAGTTAGCTCCCCCCCATGTCAGATGAGTTAGCCTCCCCTCCCCCACTGTCAGATGAGTTAGCCCCCCCAACTGTCAGATGAGTTAGCTTCCCCCCCACTGTCAGAAGAGTTAGCTCCCCCCCCACTGTCAGATGAGTTAGCTCCCCCCACTTGTCAGATGAGTTAGCTCCCCCCCACTGTCAGATGAGTTAGCTCCCCCCACTGTCAGATGAGTTAGCTCCCCCCACTGTCAGATGAGTTAGCTTCCCCCCACTGTCAGATGAGTTAGCTCCCCCCACTGTCAGATGAGTTAGCTCCCCCCACTGTCAGATGAGTTAGCTCCCCTCCCCCCCACTGTCAGATGAGTTAGCCCCCCCCACTGTCAGATGAGTTAGCTTCCCCCCCCACTGTCAGAAGAGTTAGCTCCCCCCCACTGTCAGATGAGTTAGCTCCCCCCACTGTCAGATGAGTTAGCTCCCCCCACTGTCAGATGAGTTAGCTCCCCCCCACTGTCAGATGAGTTAGCTCCCCCCCACTGTCAGATGAGTTGCTCTCCCCCACTGTCAGATGAGTTGCTCTCCCCCACTGTCAGATGAGTTAGCACCCCCCACTGCCAGATGAGTTAGCTCCCTCCCACTGTCAGATGAGTTAGCCCCCCCACTGTCAGATGAGTTAGCTCCCCCCCACTGTCAGATGAGTTAGCTCCCCCCACTGTCCAGATGAGTTAGCCCCCCCACTGTCAGATGAGTTAGCTCCCCCCACTGTCCCCCCCTGTCAGATGAGTTAGCTCCCCCCCACTGTCAGATGAGTTAGCCCCCCCCCACTGTCAGATGAGTTTAGCTCCCCCCCACTGTCAGATGAGTTAGCTCCCCCCCACTGTCAGATGAGTTAGCTCCCCCCCCACTGTCAGATGAGTTAGCTCCCCCCCACTGTCAGATGAGTTAGCTCCCCCCCCACTGTCAGATGAGTTAGCTCCCCCCACACTGTCAGATGAGTTAGCTCCCCCCCCAGATGTTAGCAGAGATGAGTTAGCTCCCCCCCACTGTCAGATGAGTTAGCTCCCCCCCCACTGTCAGATGAGTTAGCTCCCCCCCCCACTGTCAGATGAGTTAGCTCCCCCCCACTGTCAGATGAGTTAGCTCCCCCCCTACTGTCAGATGAGTTAGCTCCCCCCCCACTGTCAGATGAGTTAGCTCCCCCCACTGTCAATGAGTTAGCTCCCCCCACTGTCAGATGAGTTAGCACCCCCCACTGTCAGATGAGTTAGCTCCCCCCCCACACTGTCAGATGAGTTAGCTCCCCCCCCCACTGTCAGATGAGTTAGCCCCCCCACTGTCAGATGAGTTAGCTCCCCCCCCACTGTCAGATGAGTTGGCTCCCCCCCACTGTCAAATGAGTTAGCTCCCCCCACTGTCAGATGAGTTGGCCCCCCACTGTCAGATGAGTTAGCCCCCCCACTGTCAAATGAGTTAGCCCCCCCCCACTGTCAGATGAGTTAGCTCCCCCACACTGTCAGATGAGTTAGCTCCCCACACTGTCAGATGAGTTAGCTCCCCCACACACACTGTCAGATGAGTTAGCCCCCCCCACTGTCAGATGAGTTAGCCCCCCCCACTGTCAGATGAGTTAGCCCCCCACTGTCAGATGAGTTAGCCCCCCCACTGTCAGATGAGTTAGCCCCCCACCTCACTGTCAGATGAGTTAGCTCCCCCCCACTGTCAGATGAGTTAGCTCCCCCCCCACACACTGTCAGATGAGTTAGCTCCCCCCCACACACTGTCAGATGAGTTAGCTCGCCCCCCACACTGTCAGATGAGTTAGCCCCCCCACTGTCAGATGAGTTAGCCCCCCCCACTGTCAGATGAGTTAGCCCCCCCACTGTCAGATGAGTTAGCCCCCCCCACTGTCAGATGAGTTAGCCCCCCCACTGTCAGATGATTTAGCCCCCCCCCACTGTCAAATGATTTAGCCCCCCCCACTGTCAGATGATTTAGCCCCCCCACTGTTAGATGAGTTAGCCCCCCACCTCACTGTCAGATGAGTTAGCCCCCCCCACACACTGTCAGATGAGTTAGCTCGCCCCCACACTGTCAGATGAGTTAGCCCCCCCACTGTCAGATGAGTTAGCCCCCACTGTCAGATGAGTTAGCCCCCCCACTGGTGAGATGAGTTAGCCCCCCCACACTGTCAGATGAGTTAGCCCCCCACTGTCAGATGAGTTAGCCCCCCCCACTGTCAGATGAGTTAGCCCTCCCCCACTGTCAGATGAGTTAGCCCCCCCCACTGTCAAATGATTTAGCCCCCCCACTGTCAGATGATTTAGCCCCCCCCCACTGTCAGATGAGTTAGCCCCCCACCTCACTGTCAGATGAGTTAGCCCCCCCCACACACTGTCAGATGAGTTAGCTCGCCCCCACCACTGTCAGATGAGTTAGCCCGCCCCCCACACTGTCAGATGAGTTAGCCCCCCCACTTGTCAGATGAGTTAGCCCCCCACTGTCAGATGAGTTAGCCCCCCCACTGTCAGATGAGTTAGCCCCCCACTGTCAGATGAGTTAGCCCCCCCCACTGCTGTCAGATGAGTTAGCCCCCCCCACTTGTCAGATGAGTTAGCCCCCCCACTCACTGTCAGATGAGTTAGCTCGCCCCCACACTGTCAGATGAGTTAGCCCCCCCACTGTCAGATGAGTTAGCCCCCCCCACTGTCAGATGAGTTAGCCCCCCCACTGTCAGATGAGTTAGCCCCCCCCACTGTCAGATGAGTTAGCCCCCCCACTGTCAGATGAGTTAGCCCCCCCCACTGTCAGATGAGTTAGCCCCCCCCACTGTCAGATGAGTTAGCCCCCCCACTGTCAGATGAGTTAGCCCTCCCCCACTGTCAGATGAGTTTAGCCCCCCCCACTGTCAAATGATTTAGCCCCCCCCACTGTCAGATGATTTAGCCCCCCCCACTGTCAGATGAGTTAGCCCCCACCTCACTGTCAGATGAGTTAGCTCCCCCCCACCTCACTGTCAGATGAGTTAGCCCCCCCACACACTGTCAGATGATTTAGCTCGCCCCCCCACTGTCAGATGAGTTAGCCCGCCCCCCCACTGTCAGATGAGTTAGCCCCCCACTGTCAGATGAGTTAGCCCCCCACTGTCAGATGAGTTAGCCCCCCCACTGTCAGATGAGTTAGCCCCCCCACTGTCAGATGAGTTAGCCCCCCCCCACTGTCAGATGAGTTAGCCCCCCCACTGTCAGATGAGTTAGCTCCCCCCCACTGTCAGATGAGTTACCCCCCCCCCCCCCCTGTCCAGATGAGTTAGCCCCACTGTCAGATGAGTTAGCCCCCCCCACTGTCAGATGAGTTAGCTCCCCCCACTGTCAGATGAGTTAGCCCCCCTTCAGATGAGTTAGCTCCCCCCACTGTCAGATGAGTTACCCCCCCCACTGTCCAGATGAGTTAGCCCCCCCCACTGTCAGATGAGTTAGCCCCCCCACTGTCAGATGAGTTAGCCCCCCACTGTCAGAGAGAGTTAGCTCGCCCCCCCCCACTGTCAGATGAGTTACCCCCCCCACTGTCAGATGAGTTAGCCCCCCCACTGTCAGATGAGTTAGCCCCCCCACTGTCAGATGAGTTAGCTCCCCCCACTGTCAGATGAGTTACCCCCCCCACTGTCAGATGAGTTAGCCCCCCCACTGTCAGATGAGTTAGCTCCCCCCCCACTGTCAGATGAGTTAGCTCCCCCCACTGTTCAGATGAGTTAGCTGCAAGGGGTGTGAAATGAAAACACTTTATCGCTTCTGAGGTAGGGCCATCTGTGGATCCGGGTTCCTCATCCAGCTGCCCATCACCCGGACATTTTCTCATTTTAATCCCCAGACTTACTCTGTGAGATCCCCATGTTCTGTCTCAGTCCAATCACAGGACTTGGGTCTGGCTCACAAGGCACTTTACACCCCAACAGGCTGCCAGGCTTCCTCTAGGTCCTCCTACCTCGGACAACAGTCCTTCTGGTACACCTAGTCAGGACTTTTCTGCAGACCACCCTGACCACACGCTAAGGCCACTTTCAGACATGTAAGTTGCACAGTCTGGACTTGCAGATTCAGTATAAGACAGCTCCTGTCCTGAACTGCCAAGGTTGAATACCATTACATTAATTTATGATGCTATGTAACGCTTAGAGCTCTGGAATGAATTGGATAATACTGACAGCATTATGTCAGTGTTGTACAATACATTCCTGAACCGTAAGGCTCACATAGCATCATAAATCAATGTTATGTCTTGGCTTTACTGGAGGTTCAGGACGGGAGCTGTCTTATACTGATGCTGCAAGTCCAGAGTGTGCAACTCGCTTGTCTAAAAGCTCCTAAGTATATGGTAACCTCAACACTAGGTTCTCCTTTAGTTGATTTTTCCTGAATTTTTATAGCTGGCAGCTCAAGAGGAGTGTCCTTTCTGCTGCAGGTAAGGGGGCAGGTCCATGCTCTCCCTATCACAACTCAGAAGACAGTTGAAGGATGAAACTGAGCATGTGCGGTCACCTCAGACAGCAGGAGAAAGAAATAAAAAGAACAAACATCAGGTGGCGCTATACAGATACATTGTATTAAATACCTCAGTGGCCATGCTAAATTACATACAATTACAAAAGTTTTCAGATCCAGCCACTGGTTTGAAACCTGTAGAATATTTTTCATGGACAACCCCTTTTAACAATGTTAGTACATAACTGACCAGGGCTCACTACACTTACCAAAATGCAGTCGTGAGACACGATACCAGTTGCCCATGACAATTCCCAATCTGTGGAGACTGTCTCAACTCCACATTAGCAGCATAACATTAGACCAACATCACATCAATACCACAGTTCTTTGGACAGAAGAATTATAACATGTAAGACTCGCCCAGATTTTAGGAGTCACACAGGGAGGGACAGAGGGATATTTTTTAAGAATACGTTTCTTAGTGTGGTCTGTCTGTCTTGGAGGAGGACATTCCATTGTCGAACCGAATTGCCTTACTAGATGTCCTGTCCCTGTTTGGGCACCAATTTTCTGTGGTTGAAATCAACCTTCTGATGTTATGCAGTCTCCTAATCACACATCTTATCACAAAAAGCGGTAAAAGTTTAGTGGAGACAAAAACATTCAGCATGGGTTAGTATGTCTGGTTAAAGATAACAACAATGCATGGATTAGCATGGGGGGAGTAGGGGCCACTGTGGGATTTTTACACTTTCCTCCATAGGAGACAGCATGGATTTCTGTCACAATCCCCTCCTATCTAAGTACTTGTTAAAGATTTAGTTAGATCAAAATAAAATGAATACATCTACAAAATGAACGCTCTTATGCCTTCCCTCACAAAACTCTGTGTCATAATTTCCATGCACAAATTAGCTCCATTGATTTGGTATAAACCCGCAGGCAGATCTTCAGTATGCAAAGTGCAGAAACACAGCGGGAGTCAGCTCTGACTTTCTGCTGCGGATATCATGGCAAATACAAAGAAAAGGAAGGAGACATTCCTGCTGAATCCACTTCTGACAAAACAATATCTAAACCTCTGTGTTTCCAGCTGATGGCTGGATTCACATGAGCATATTATGGATGTATTGTTTATTCATATTATGTGCATATATGTCCGAGCCCGACTTAGGATTTCAGTGATATGAATGCACAGCATGATAAATCCCTATGATGCTTTGAGTTCAGGTCAGCTAAACCCACGGTCAGGCTGGGATATGTGCATGTAATACAGATAGCTAATGACAAGCTCATTCAAATCTGGCCTCATTAGAATGTTAGATTTTTCAACTTTGTTGTTTGAGCAGCAAATCACAAAATCCGTTTTAATGCTTACAGAAAATCCCAGTAAGAAATCTGAAGGAAACGTCATGTTATCACTAGATTATAAAGAAGATCAGGATATCATGCAGCGCTCTTCAAGAGAAAATCACATAACCTATAATGTATATCCAGGACTTCATAATGCAGATCCATCATATAATCCTCCTAACCATGAGGAACCTTCTCCTGACCAGTCACAGATTGTTACCACAAGTACGAGGCGGAGAGGGGGTAAAATATTTAAATGTGGGGAATGTGGAAAAAAGTTCAGATATTGGTCAGAGCTTTCTGTACACAGAAGAAATCACACTGGAGAGAAGCCATATTCATGTTCAGAATGTGGGAAATACTTTATAAGTAAATCACAGCTTTTAAGACATGAAAAAAGTCACACAGGAGACAAGCCATATTCATGTTCAGAATGTGGGAGATCATTTATAAATAATAAAGATCTTTCAAATCATGTGAGAGTTCACACAGGAGAGAAGCCATATTCATGTTCAGAATGTGGGAAATGTTTTATAAGTAAATCACAACTAGTTAGACATCACAGAATTCACACAGGAAAGAACCTGCATTTATGTTCAGAATGTGGGAAATGTTTTACAGGTAAATCAGATCTTGTTACACATCAGAGAATTCACACAGGAGAGAAACCATATTCATGTTCAGAATGTGGGAAATGTTTTATAAGTAAATCACGGCTTTTAGAACATAAGAGAAGTCACACAGGAGAGAAACCATATTCATGTACAGAATGTGGGAAGACATTTATTAGTAAAAAAGTTCTTATAAATCATGTAAGAATTCATACAGGTGAGAAACCATATTCATGTTCAGAATGTGGGAAATGCTTTACAATAAAATCAGATCTTGTTACACATCAGAGAATTCACACAGGAGAGAAGCCATATTCATGTTCACAATGTGGGAAATGCTTTGTAAGTAAATCACAGCTTTTAAAACATGAGATAAGTCACACAGGAGAGAAGTCATATTCATGTTCAGAATGTGGGAAATGCTTTACAAGCAAATCACAACTAGTTAGACATCAGAGAATTCACACAGGAAATGATCTGTATGTATGTTCAGAATGTGGGAAATGCTTTACAAGTAAATCAGATCTTGTTACACATCAGAGAAGTCACACAGGAGAGAAGCCGTATTCATGTTCAGAATGTGGGAAATGTTTTACAAGTAAATCATATCTTTTTATACATCAGAGAATCCATACAGGAGAGAAGCCATATTCATGTACAGAATGTGGGAAATGCTTTACAGGCAAATCACAGCTAATTAGACATCACAGAACTCACACAGGAGAAAATCTGCATTTATGTTCAGAATGTGGGAAATGCTTTACAAGTAAATCTGATCTTGTTATACATCAGAGAAATCACACGGGAGAAAAGCCATATTCATGTTCAGAATGTGGGAGATGCTTTATAGGCAAATCACAACTTGTGAGACATCACAGAATTCACACAGGAGAGAATCTGCATTTATGTCCAGAATGTGGGAAATGCTTTACAAGTAAATCAGATCTTGTTACACATCAGAGAAGACACACAGGAGAGAAGCCGTATTCATGTTTAGAATGTGGGAAATGCTTTGCAGGCAAATCACAACTTGTTAGACATCACAGAATTCACACAGGAGAGAATCTTCTGTTATGTTCAGAATGTGGGAAATGTTTTACAAGTAAATCAGATCTTGTTACACATCAGAGAAGCCACACAGGAGAGAAGCCGTATCCATGTTCAGAATGTGGGAAATGCTTTGCAAGTAAATCATACGTTGTTACACATCAGAGAAGCCACACAGGAGAGAAACCATATTCATGTTAAGAATGTGGGAGATGCTCTGCAGACAAATCACAACTAGTTACACATCACATAGTTCACACAGTAAATAATCTGCATTTATGTTCAAAATGTGGAAAATGCTTTACAAGTAAATCAGAGAAGCCATATTCATGTTCAGAATGTGAGAGATGCTTTATAGGCAAATTATAACTTGTTACACATCACAGAATCCAAACAGTTAAGAATCTGCATTTATGTTCATAATGGGGGAAATGCTTTGCAAGTAAATTGTCTTGTTAGCCATGAAAGAAGTCACACAGGACAGAAGCCATATTCATGTTCAGAAAGTGGGAATTGTTTTGTAAATAAATCATATCTGGATAGTTATGAGAGAACTCACAGATAAGACATAAGCAGGGCCGGACTGGGACTGAAATTCAGCCCTGGCATTTTGAAATCAAAGAGGCCCACATGCCTCGACTTTTTAAAGTCACAGCCAACCCTTTTAGAGGCCCTAAAAATTATTAAAATATAATAATTTAATAAACGTAAACCACACCAAACAAGGTAAATAAACCGCCCCCTGCAGAGAGAGATGGAAAAGCTATATCTCCTGATAGGGTACGGGTCTAGAACTCAGACCCGGACTGATCAAAACTTTTGATATGTCTCTGTGACATGTCAAATGTCTTTCAGTTCATCAGTGGCCCTATTACACAGATTGATGTGTAAAGGTCCTTTTACACGGGCCGATTATCGGCCGAAAAAGCGCTCCTAGGAACGCTAGTGCCGATAATCGGCCCGTGTAAAAGTGGCCCTAATCAGCCAACAAACGAGTAAAACGCTCGTTCATCGACTGATTGGATCTTTTGGTTTGTACAAAAGATCCAATCTGTCGGGTGCACATCACCCTGTGTAAATTAACCTTTTCCCTCCTAACATTACGTGTATCACTACAGAACATACAGGGTAAGGCTACATTCACACCACAGTTGTTTTTGCAGCCTCCGATCTGCATATTTTGCGGACAAGGATAGGCATTGTTACAGTGGATCTGCAAAAAAAACGGATGCCATATGGAACATCATCCTTTTTTTGCGGATCCGCAATTTGCAGACCGCAAAACACAATGTTTGTGTGAATATAGCCTAATACAGCGCCTCATACCTCGTACATCCAGTATAATACAGCGCCTCATACCTCGTACATCCAGTATAATACAGCGCCTCATACCTCTTACATCCAGTGACGTCTCCTCGGATGTAGATCTTTTCTTTCCTCATCTTCGCCTTTCAGACCAGACGCCATTTTCAGCCATTCTCATCCTGCAGTTTGACAGAAAAAAAATCTTAGTTTACTACTTTTCCATCATCCTCCCGTCTTCTGGACAAATCATCCTACCACCTCCAGTACTGTGCCACTAGTACCACACAGATAGTGCCCTGCAATAATTATTGGCACAAAATGCCCTAAAATAACTGCGCCCAGCAAATAGTGTCCCGTAATAGTGTGAACATAACGTCCCCCAGAAATAACTGCGCTGATGCTGTGCCAGGGTGCCCCCCACAGTAATAGTGCCCCCCAAAGTCCCAACTAATAATTCTCTGCCAGAGTGCACTTGTTAGTAATAGTGCCCCCAACAGTACTAATGTCCCCACTGTGCCCCAGAAGTAATAATGCTTCCAACGTGCCAGTAAGAAGTGCCCCCAAAATTGCACCCCAATAATGTGCCAGTAAGAAGTGCTCCCCACCCATAGATGCCCCCCAAATTATGTGCCAGTAAGAAATGCCCCCAGTGCCCCATGAGCCAGTAAAAATGGCCCCAGTACCTATAATAATGCCCCGAGTGCCAGTAAAAATGCCCCCAGTGCCAGTAAAAATGCCCCCAGTGCCAGTAAAAATGCCCCAGTGCCCCATGTGCCAGTAAACATGCCCCCAGTGCCAGTAAAAATGCCCCATGTGCCAGTAAAAATGCCCCCAGTGCCCCATTGTGCCAGTAAAAATGTCCCCAATGCCAAGTTAAAATGCCCCCAGTGCCCATAAAATGCCCCCAGTGCCCCATTGTGCCAGTAAAAATGCCCCCATGTGCCAGTAAAAATGCCCCCAGTGCCCCATGTGCCAGTAAAATGCCCCCAGTGCCCCATGTGCCAGTAAAATGCCCCAGTGCCCATAAAAATGCCCCCATTGTGCCAGTAAAAATGCCCTCAGTGCCCCCATTGTGCCAGTAAAAATGCCCCAGTGCAGTAAAAATGCCTCCAGTGCCAGTAAAATGCCCCCATGTGCCCCCATAGAGCTCCGGTCGGTGCTACAATAAAAAAAAAAAAAACTTATACTTACCTCCAGCAGCGATGTGATGAGGCCTCTTCCGGCCTGTGTCCCGCGCTGTACGGCTCAGGCGGCGCGATGACGTCATCGCTCCGCCTGAGCCGGCCTCTGATAGGCTGCAGGCCTAGTGCCTGCAGCCTATCAGAGGAACGGGCAGGGGAGACGCCTCTCCCTCCCCTGCCGCAGTACAATACAGGCATCTGTATCGCCGTCCTGAGGACGGCGATACAGATGACTATGGAGATGAGCGATTCCACAATGGAAGCGCTCATCTCCCTCTGCCCCGCTGACGCCCGCAATTATGCGCAGGGCCGCGCCGCACCTGCCTAATTGGCGGTGCGGCCCTGCAAGGGTGGACTGGACCGGCCCACGGAGGGCAGCGGCCCTTCTGGCATTTGCCAGAAGTGCCAGACGGCCAGTCCGGCCCTGGACATAAGCCATATTCCTGTTCAGTAAAGAAAAAAGTAATGTTAAGCATGAGAGAATTCACAAAAGAGAGAAGCCGTATTCGTGTTCAGATTGTGGGAAATGCTTTACATGTTGGGCGTTTCTTGAGAGAAAGGGCTCGGTAACCAAACAATAACATTGGGTGTTATCTGGGTATACATGGAGGCTCCAATATATAACGCCACATAGCAATCTCAAAAGTAAGATCTTTATTTCATCACATGTTAAAAACATAAAGTAGTATTAAAAAGGCACCCCATAGCAACATAGAACAAGATGCATTGCTGGAATATAAACATGTTTAGTACAAGAGACCAGAGGCACAGTTTAAACCAAGTAGAGACTTCCTCCATAACAGCCCTACGCTAGTATTTCAACACTAGAGACAATAAAAGAAATACAGACCAAAACTGCACCTTACAACCAGACGCCCCTTCTCAGTCTCTTCTTCTGGGCGATAACCTCATGCCTCCCTCCCTGCACAATATATAATTGTCTAGACCAATGTATGAGTCTTTTTCACATGATATATAACAGGGATGCATAACCTACTGCCCTCCAGCTGCTGCAAAACTACAACTTCTAGTATGCCCGATAGCTGTAGGCTGTGCAGGCATGATTGACATCAAAGAAAATTACCTCTGTAGAGCCAGCCTCCGTTGAACAATATAACGCATATGCATGTTTACCAGGTGCTACACTCCATACCATTGGGTGAGGGACACTGCTCCACCAAGACCAAAACTATTCTTAGCACTTAGTCATAAAAGAATTCACACAGGAGAGAAGTCGTATTCATGTTCAGAGTGTGAGAAATGCTTTACAAATCAATCACATCTTGTAAGACATGAGATAAGTTACACTGGAGAGAAGCCATTTTGATGTTTTGTATAAGAATCATGTTTGACAAAGAAATGTAATTTTCTGTCTAATTGATAACGAGGTCTAGGATAACACTGGTGCTTTACATTACACATGAGACCATTATTGTTGTGTTCCCCTCCACAGAACAGGATTTATGTGATTGACAGCAATACAGTGATCTCCATTATCCTGTTGTATATTTAATAAATTGCTTTTCCCTAACTTTGTATAAATCGTTTGTTATACTCTGAGTTTGGTTAATTGATTTCTGAATATGATGGAGGATATCCTCCCCTCTGTAATCCTCACAGACATTGGTGGAGTATATCCTCCCCTCTGTAATCCTCACAGACATTGGTGGAGTATATCCTCCCCTCTGTAATCCTCACAGACATTGGTGGAGTATATCCTCCCCTCTGTAATCCTCACAGACATTGGTGGAGTATATCCTCTCCCCTCTGTAATCCTCACAGACATTGGTGGAGTATATCCTCCCCTCTGTAATCCTCACAGATATATCCTCCCCTCTGTAATCCTCACAGACATTGTGGTTTATTAATCCTCCCCTCTGTAATCCTCACAGACATTGGTGGAGTATATCCTCTCCTCTGAAATCCTCACAGACATTGGGAGTATATCCTCCCCTCTGGGTGGAGTATATCCTCTCTCTGTAATCCTCACAGACATTGGTGGAGTATATCCTCCCCTCTGTAATCCTCACAGACATTGGTGGAGTATAATCCTCACAGACATCTGTAATCCTCACAGACATTGGTGGAGTATATCCTCTCCCCTCTGTAATCCTCACAGACATTGGTGGAGTATATCCTCCCCCTCTGTAATCCTCACAGACATTGGTGGAGTATATCCTCTCCTCTGTAATCCTCACAGACATTGGTGGAGTATATCCTCCCCTCTGTAATCCTCACAGACATTGGTGGAGTATATCCTCCCCTCTGTAATCCTCAATCACAGACATTGGTGGAGTATATCCTCTCCTCCTGATCCTCAAATCACAGACATTGGTGGAGTATATCCTCTCTCTGTAATCCTCACAGACATTGGTGGAGTATATCCTCCCCTCTGTAATCCTCACAGACATTGGTGGAGTATATCCTCCCCTCTGTAATCCTCACAGACATTGGTGGAGTATATCCTCCCCTCTGTAATCCTCACAGACATTGGTGGAGTATATTGGTGGAGTATATCCTCCCCTCTGTAATCTCCAGGACATTGGTGGGTATCCTCCTCTCTGTAATCCTCACAGACATTGGTGGAGTAATCCTCCCCTCTGTAATCCTCACAGACATTGGTGGAGTATATCCTCCCTCCTGTAATCCTCCACAGACATTGGTGGAGTATATCCTCCCCTCTGTAATCCTCAATCAGACATTGGTGGAGTATATCCTCTCCCTCTGTAATCCTCACCTCAGACATTGGTGGAGTATATCCTCCCCTCTGTAATCCTCACAGACAACAATGAGACATTGGAGTATATCCTCCCTCTGTTAATCCTCTGTGGAATCCTCAATCCTCAGACATTGGTGGAGTATATCTCCCTCTGTAATCCTGACAATAATATATCCTCTCTGTAATCCTCAGCACATTGGTGGAGTAGATATCCTCCTCTCGTGTAATCCTCACGACATTGGTGGAGTAATATCCTCCCCCTCTGTATCCTCACAGACATTGGTGGAGTATATCCTCCCCTCTGTAATCCTCACAGACATTGGTGGAGGATATATCCTCCCCTCTGTAATCCTCACAGACATTGGTGGAGTATATCCTCCCCTCTGTTAATCCTCGCAGACATTGGTGGATTATTACCTCCCTCTGTAATCCTCACAGACATTGGTGGAGTATATCCTCCTCCCCTCTGTAATCCTCACAGACATTGGTGGAGTATATCCTCTCCTTGTATCCTCACAGACATTGGTGGAGTATATCCTCCCTCTGTAATCCTCACAGACATTGGTGGAGTATATCCTCCCTCTGTAATCCTCACAGACATTGGTGGAGTATATCCTCCCCTCTGTAGTATATCCTCAGACATTGGTGGAGTATATCCTCCCTCTGTAATCCTCACAGACATTGGTGGAGTATATCCTCCCTCTGTAATCCTCACAGACATTGGTGGAGTATATCCTCCCCTCTGTAATCCTCACCTCACAGACATTGGTGGAGTATATCCTCCCCTCTGTAATCCTCAACAGACAATTGGTGGAGTATAT